>ML769534.1:0-168008 GCA_009733575.1 Gymnopus androsaceus JB14 | reverse complement strand
CACTACTATTTTTACTAGTGCATGGATTCCATGCAACATGCCTGGAATCCATACACTACTATTTACTAGGGCATGGAATCCATGCGACACGCATGGAATCCAGGCAGGGTGTATGGATTCCAGGCGGGGCCCCTGGATTCCAGGGCCCTGGATTTCCTGTGGATTTTGATCATATTAGTTACTGGATCGTTACACTTTGGACTATCTAAGAAGATATAAATTGGGGCAGCCTGAAGTGTTTCAATACTACATTTACTTCAACAGAAACCATACATTTCAGTAGTACCAAACAGGGCTTTGGAAGGAAGAGTTTTATCTGGCTAGAAATGGTGACTGCAATATAACATATTGGTACACTGTCATGCCCTGTACCACCGGTTTCACTATCTTCAACCCTCTAGCCCTCCCGATCCTATGCATAACCTACCCTACCAACCCAACAACCACCCGCTAAGTCCATGGCATATCCCAGCACCATCCCGCATGTATATAATTCATAAACTCCCTCGGAGAATCCCTTGTCTTGATATTAACCTGTTTTACTCTCGTATCTTCTGTTTTCTCTATTTTCTTATACTCTTGTCATTTCATCTACTTTCACAATATATGCTTGTTCTGGCTTCCATTCTTCAACTCACGCGTCGACTTGACTACCAGCAAGCTCATACAACAATCAGACTTGCTGCCGTTGACTACTCAATGTTGGCTCACACAACTAGACTCAGAACTTGCATACAGGAGCTTTGGCATTCCCAATCCACCCACTTCTTACTACTAGTCTTCAACTAGTCCACCCACACACATATTCAATTGCGGATCTCACCTGCCTTTCTTACTAAAGGCCACAAAGCTACTTTCAGTACCTTTCCCTAAGACCGTCGACCCCGGTCTTACACAATATCAAGACCAAACTGTTGTTGAATATGTTGGGACGTTCACAGTACCACCTTCCTTGTCCGTGGGACAACAGGAGGGTGACACACAATAACAACAAGAAGCTCCCGACTTTGGGAATTACCAATGGGGAGAATGGGGACAATGCCTTTCTGCAGGATCTCAAGGATCCAGCACCAACAGGGTATTTGGATTGTTACCCGCTGAGGTTACCCCTCCAACAGCTCTGGTAGCCTATTCACCTCCTGATCGGCAATACCTGCCAATACAGACAATTGCACAGGGTCAACACATTCAGACCCTTCAACCGCCCACTTTGGTGTTCCACCTGGGGCTACCCGCACTGCCAGGATCATCAGGAATCTCCCCTGATACTACTCAGGGTCGAAGACAATTCTGTACAAAGTCAATGGGAGTGGGAGTATACCGCCCAACAGACATCTCACCATCTTTGAGGGGAGACATGCCCAACAAGCACCCCCACAGGAGCTTTGTTATACTCCGCAGGGAGCCCCTGACAAAGAATGTCGGAATTTGGAAGCTCAACAATCGGAAACTAGCTCCCAACTAGCTCCCAACGGTGTGAGAATAGTACCATGGGGACTTCATCTCGAGGTCAAGGCAACCCTCCCTATCTTTGATAGAAATGGATTGGTCAGGAGGAATGATTGGACCTTGACCATCCTCTGAGACCACATTCCAACTGCAGGGTCTTCTGGCGGCAAAGTGTTGCACCTGGGCTGACCTGGCTCACGTTTCCCACTACTTCCTGCGGGAGATGGGACTGCCGGCGGAAGGGAGTTTGACCCCTTCAGAGTTATGGGAAACATTTCTCGAGGTATGTCAATGACCCATACCAGTACAAGCAGGTCACCCCATGGTGTCCAGTTTCCTTTCCATTGCAGAAAATCACTGCAACTTGCTGTGGTTCTTCAATGTGCTCTTGGATCCAGAAGTTATCCAGCGCGTTAATGAAGCTTTGCAAACGTCTAACCCTGACAGGGGGCCACTTCCCCTCACCCCATCTTACCATGAAAATAGACCAGGTTTGGATTGGAGCCAAGGGGGAAGAAGCATCTCATCAGAGGCTGCATGAACTGCTTGGGAAGCATTGCACACACAATGGGAGGGAAACAACACTGTCCACCCACCAGTCACCCATTACAAATGGCAGCATGGAATTCGGACTGATCCCTTAGCATGAGCTACACCAGTTGCATCTTGGATGCTCGACCCAACAGTGCAATCGGGAGGGATACCTGAAGGTGGGGGGTCAGCCGCCGTGGTCCAACCTTGACAAGAGCGGATGACAAATAGACATCGCCCTGCTGATGTTGACCTGGAGGGCACCATGACTCCTCTGAGGGGAACTTCTGCATTTGGAGATAGATGGGGCCAAACCATCTATAGTGTAGCACTGTCAGGGGATGGTAGATTCAATGTGAGCATGCCCAAAATGCGATGTGTTTCCCGTCAAATGCAATTGGATGAGATCATGTTGAGACCTGGCACAACACTCACCCCAGAAGAGTTGGAGCAGGCAAAAAAGCTAAAACGGGCAATAGAGGAGGATGATGACCAGCAACAGTACTTGCTACTCACTGTGAACGATGAAGGACAGCAGGCGGCTGACCCTACCTCTACTGCTCCTAACCCCTCTCATGCACCCAATGTTGCCTCCAAAAACCCCCTGACTCTTCTGCCCAAAGGAGCACGAAACCCCATGCCGTATTTACATCCACCATCTATGTGGAGAGAATGGGGGGAAAGAGTATTGCAAACACAGGAAGAGAATCCAGATGTCTTGGGATCCCCAGGGTTACTCAAACCCGCTTCCCTCGAAACAGTACATGAGGAAGATGGCGACAGTATCTATACGAACAAGGGGGAGGATTACACAGCTTGTCCACCAAGATCTCCACAATCTGCGGGAGGAACAAGAAGGGAAAACCCAATTCCTGAACCGAAGCAGAATGCAAGTGCTACTCAGGTTTTTTGGACGATTGGGGAACTACTGCAAACACAACCTGAATGCACTAGGTCTGAACCAGATGTGGGACGTAGCTCGTAGCCACAACATCAGAGGGTGAGGGAGGGACAGGTGACGTGGCATATCCAAGATAGCCCACCCCATACTTCCAGACAGGCACTACAGGAAGCGGGAGGGATTGTGGGAGGAGAACCTTGAAGGAGAGAGGTAGAAACTGGGTTACCAAAAGCCCTTTTGTATCCAGGCATAATAGGAAGAGGGGATCAAGAAGAGGGAGGGATAAGGGGAAATCAGAACCACACCCAGTGGCTGCCATACTCAATCCCCATACAACCCATATTCCAACCTCCTACCCAATCCCCACAAAACCCTGCACCACCCACCATCCCACCTAACACTCAAGGAGCGCCCCCACCGGTTCAACCGCAAGGGCCAGCAAACATTCTGTATGTGTATAGACCTCCCACTCTCCCTCCTGCACCATTCATTCAAGCTCCAAATCAACTGAATTGGAATTGGAACTATGTGGGTGCACAAGGGCAGAATGCTAACATGGGAGGAGGACCTCCCAACCCAGGCAGGCCAGGAGGACCCCCAGGCGAATGGGGAGTACCACCTGCGGGACCACCTACTGGACCACCACTCAGGCCATGGGGACAACTGGGACTGATGGGAGGGGGAGGACCACCAGGGGGACCTTATGGTAGGCCACCACCTGGACCACCTCCACCCCCAACAGGCTATCCACAATGGTGGGATGGAATACATTGGATGGCAATCCCAGGACCCCAGGGTGAAAGAGGTAAACAGGGACCACCTGGAAGGGAGAATGGAAACTTCGAGCGGAAGGACAGGATCAATGTGGAATCGAAAATTGATGTCAGGAAACCTGACAGTTTCACGGGAAAAGACTGTCAACTCGTCCGCCCATGAATATCACAGATCCTATGAGTATTTGCAGCAAAACCCATAATCCATGAAGAGGACTCGACCAAGGTGGCGTATGCCATTCCAGTCTACCGGGAAAAGTAACTAGTTAAATAGTCCAAAGTGTAACAATCCAGTAACTAATATGATCAAAATCCACAGGAAATCCAGGGGCCCCACCTGATATCCATACTCCCCACCTGGATTCCATGCACTAGGAAAAATAGTAGTGTATGGATTCCAGGCATGTTGCATGGATTCCATGCACTAGGAAAAATAGTAGTGTATGGATTCCAGGCATGTTGCATGGAATCCATGCACTAGGAAAAATAGTAGTGTATGGATTCCAGGCATGTTGCATGGAATCCATGCACTAGTAAAAATAGTAGTGTATGGATTCCAGGCATGTTGCATGGATCCATGCACTAGAAAATAGTAGTGTATGGATTCCAGGCATGTTGCATGGAATCCATGCACTAGTAAATAGTAGTGTATGGATTCCAGGCATGTTGCATGGATTCCATGCACTAGTAAAAATAGTAGTGTATGATTCCAGGCATGTTGCATGGATTCCATGCACTAGGAAAATAGTAGTGTATGGATTCCAGGCATGTTGCATGGAATCCATGCACTGGAAAAATAGTAGTGTATGGATTCCAGGCATGTTGCATGGAATCCATGCACTAGTAAAAATAGTAGTGTATGGATTCCAGGCATGTTGCATGGATTCCATGCACTAGTAAAAATAGTAGTGTATGGATTCCAGGCATGTTGCATGGATTCCATGCACTAGGAAAATAGTAGTGTATGGATTCCAGGCATGTTGCATGGATTCCATGCACTAGTAAAAATAGTAGTGTATGGATTCCAGGCATGTTGCATGGATTCCATGCACTAGAAAAATAGTAGTGTATGGATTCCAGGCATGTTGCATGGAATCCATGCACTAGTAAAAATAGTAGTGTATGGATTCCAGGCATGTTGCATGGATTCCATGCACTAGTAAAAATAGTAGTGTATGGATTCCAGGCATGTTGCATGGATTCCATGCACTAGTAAAAATAGTAGTGTATGGATTCCAGGCATGTTGCATGGATTCCATGCACTAGTAAAAATAGTAGTGTATGGATTCCAGGCATGTTGCATGGATTCCATGCACTAGGAAAAATAGTAGTGTATGGATTCCAGGCATGTTGCATGGATTCCATGCACTAGTAAAAATAGTAGTGTATGGATTCCAGGCATGTCGCATGGAATCCATGCACTAGTAAAAATAGTAGTGTATGGATTCCAGGCATGTTGCATGGATTCCATGCACTAGTAAATATAGTAGTGTATGGATTCCAGGCATGTTGCATGGAATCCATGCACTAGGAAAAATAGTAGTGTATGGATTCCAGGCATGTTGCATGGAATCCATGCACTAGTAAAAATAGTAGTGTATGGATTCCAGGCATGTTGCATGGATTCCATGCACTAGGAAAAATAGTAGTGTATGGATTCCAGGCATGTTGCATGGATTCCATGCACTAGTAAAAATAGTAGTGTATGGATTCCAGGCATGTTGCATGGATTCCATGCACTAGTAAAAATAGTAGTGTATGGATTCCAGGCATGTTGCATGGATTCCATGCACTAGGAAAACTAGTAGTGTATGGATTCCAGGCATGTTGCATGGATTCCATGCACTAGGAAAAATAGTAGTGTATGGATTCCAGGCATGTTGCATGGATTCCATGCACTAGTAAAAATAGTAGTGTATGGATTCCAGGCATGTTGCATGGATTCCATGCACTAGTAAAAATAGTAGTGTATGGATTCCAGGCATGTTGCATGGATTCCATGCACTAGGAAAACTAGTAGTGTATGGATTCCAGGCATGTTGCATGGATTCCATGCACTAGTAAAAATAGTAGTGTATGGATTCCAGGCATGTTGCATGGATTCCATGCACTAGGAAAAATAGTAGTGTATGGATTCCAGGCATGTTGCATGGATTCCATGCACTAGTAAAAATAGTAGTGTATGGATTCCAGGCATGTTGCATGGATTCCATACACTAGGAAAAATAGTAGTGTATGGATTCCAGGCATGTTGCATGGATTCCATGCACTAGTAAAAATAGTAGTGTATGGATTCCAGGCATGTTGCATGGAATCCATGCACTAGTAGAAATAGTAGTGTATGGATTCCAGGCATGTTGCATGGAATCCATGCACTAGTAAAAATAGTAGTGTATGGATTCCAGGCATGTTGCATGGAATCCATGCACTAGTAAAAATAGTAGTGTATGGATTCCATGTACAAGTAAATATAGTAGTGCATGCGAAGTGTAGTAATAGTCATGTGACACTGTCACACAGCACAAATTGAAATTTGTGAAATAGCGATTGATAGTTACAGTGACAACTTTCTCATCTACACCCAGCAACCTACCTCTGCTGATCCCATCAGCCTGCATGTGACACTGTCACATAAACTACAAATTACACTTTTGATTGCAATGAGGATGAATTCCAGAAGGAGAGTTACGGTTAAGGTATACTGTATATGTAGTGTGACTGTGTCACATGTGTCACATGAGAACATTCAGGCATGAGGTGCCATAATCAGTTAAGGTGTACCATATATGTAGTGTGACAGTGTCACATGGGTTACATGACCATATTTGGACATGAGGTGCCATAATCAGTGAGAGGTGGAAAAACAATCCCTAAATATTTTTATGATTTTTTATGATTTTTCCGAGATTTATCAAGCTCAATTCCCGTTATTTGGCAGGAAAATACACACCCAAAAGTGCTAGTGGGCGGGAAAACAATGCGCAAATATTCTCGCTATTTTTCATGATTTTTCCAGAATTTATCATGCTCAATTCCCAATGTTCTGTGGTAAAATGAGCACCCATATGTGCCCATACGCACCGGGGGGGGGTACAATCATGCCGAAATGTTTCGATGATCTTTGATGATTTTTTAAGGATTTATCAAGCCTGATTCCCAACATTTTTTGGATAAATAAGCGCCCATAAGCACCGGGAGGGTGGGCATAAGGTCATACCAGTAAGGAAGCTAATGGTTGTACTGGTACCAATAAGTCATACTAGTAACTAACCTAATGGTGGTACTAGTACTGATAACTCGGACTAGTAACTAATCTGATGGTGGTACTAATACTAAGAACTCGGACTAGTAACTAATCTAATGGTTGTACTAGTACTAATAACTCGGACTACTTAGTAACTAATCTAATGGTTGTACTAGTACTAATAACTCGGACTAGTAACGAATCTAATGGTTGTACTAGTACTAATAACTTGGACTAGTAACTAATCTAATGGTTGAACTAGGACTAATAAGTTGTACTAGTAACAAATCTAAGGCTTATAATAGTACTAATAACTCGAACTGGTAACTAACCTAATGGTGGTACTAGTACTGATAACTCGGACTAGTAACTAATCTAATGGTTGAACTAGTACTAATGCAACATGCATGGAATCCATACACTACTATATTTACTAGTGCATGGAATCCATGCAACATGCCTGGAATCCATACACTACTATTTTTCCTAGTGCATGGATTCCATGCGACATGCCTGGAATCCATACACTGCTATTTTTACTAGTGCATGGATTCCATGCAACATGCCTGGAATCCATACACTACTATTTTTACTAGTGCATGAATTCCATGCGACATGCCTGGAATCCATACGCTGCTATTTTTACGAGTGCATGGATTCCATGCAACATGCCTGGAATCCATACACTACTTCCATACACTACTATTTTTACTAGTGTGCAACATGCCTGGATTCCATACACTACTATTTTTCCTAGTCCATGGATTCCATGCGACATGCCTGGAATCCATACACTGCTATTTTTACTAGTGCATGGATTCCATGCAACATGCCTGGAATCCATACACTACTATTTTTACTAGTGCATGGATTCCATGCGACATGCCTGGAATCCATACACTGCTATTTTTACTAGTGCATGGATTCCATGCAACATGCCTGGAATCCATACACTATTATTTTTACTAGTGCATGGATTCCATGCAACATGCCTGGAATCCATACACTACTATTTTTACTAGTGCATGGATTCCATGCAACATGCCTGGAATCCATACACTACTATTTTTACCAGTGCATGGATTCCATGCAACATGCCTGGAATCCATACACTACTATTTTTACTAGTGTGCAACACGCCTGGATTCCATACACTACTATTTTTCCTAGTGCATGGATTCCATGCGACATGCCTGGAATCCATACACTGTTATTTTTACTAGTGCATGAATTCCATGCGACATGCCTGGAATCCATACACTGCTATTTTTACTAGTGCATGGATTCCATGCAACATGCCTGGAATCCATACACTACTTCCATACACTACTATTTTTACAAGTGTGCAACATGCCTGGATTCCATACACTACTATTTTTTCTAGTGCATGGATTCCATGCGACATGCCTGGAATCCATACACTGCTATTTTTACTAGTGCATGGATTCCATGCAACATGCCTGGAATCCATACACTACTATTTTTACTAGTGCATGAATTCCATGCAACATGCCTGGAATCCATACACTGCTATTTTTACTAGTGCATGGATTCCATGCAACATGCCTGGAATCCATACACTACTTCCATACACTACTATTTTTACAAGTGTGCAACATGCCTGGATTCCATACACTACTATTTTTCCTAGTGCATGGATTCCATGTGACATGCCTGGAATCCATACACTGCTATTTTTACTAGTGCATGGATTCCATGCAACATGCCTGGAATCCATACACTACTATTTTTACTAGTGCATGAATTCCATGCGACATGCCTGGAATCCATACACTGCTATTTTTACTAGTGCATGGATTCCATGCAACATGCCTGGAATCCATACACTACTTCCATACACTACTATTTTTACAAGTGTGCAACATGCCTGGATTCCATACACTACTATTTTTCCTAGTGCATGGATTCCATGCGACATGCCTGGAATCCATACACTGCTATTTTTACTAGTGCATGGATTCCATGCAACATGCCTGGAATCCATACACTACTATTTTTACTAGTGCATGAATTCCATGCGACATGCCTGGAATCCATACACTGCTATTTTTACTAGTGCATGGATTCCATGCGACATGCCTGGAATCCATACACTGCTATTTTTACTAGTGCATGGATTCCATGCAACATGCCTGGAATCCATACACTATTATTTTTACTAGTGCATGGATTCCATGCAACATGCCTGGAATCCATACACTACTATTTTTACTAGTGCATGGATTCCATGCAACATGCCTGGAATCCATACACTACTATTTTTACCAGTGCATGGATTCCATGCAACATGCCTGGAATCCATACACTACTATTTTTAGTAGTGCATGGAATCCAGGTGGGGTGTATGGATTCCAGGCGGGGCCCCTGGATTTTCCATGCAACATGCCTGGAATCCATACACTACTATTTTTCCTAGTTCATGGATTCCATGCGACATGCCTGGAATCCATACACTGCTATTTTTACTAGTGCATGGATTCCATGCAACATGCCTGGAATCCATACACTACTATTTTTTACCAGTGCATGGATTCCATGCAACATGCCTGGAATCCATACACTACTATTTTTAGTAGTGCATGGAATCCATGCAACATGCATGGAATCCAGGTGGGGTGTATGGATTCCAGGCGGGGCCCCTGGATTTCCTGTGGATTTTGATCATATTAGTTACTGGATTGTTACACTTTGGACTATCTAACTAGTTACTTTTCCCAGTAGACTGGAATGCCATACACTACTATTTTTACCAGTGCATGGATTCCATGCAACATACCTGGAATCCATACACTACTATTTTTCCTAGTGCATGGATTCCATGCGACATGCCTGGAATCCATACACTGCTATTTTTACTAGTGCATGGATTCCATGCAACATGCCTGGAATCCATACAATACTATCTACTAGGGCATGGAATCCATGCGACATGCATGGAATCCAGGCAGGGCCCCTGGATTTCCTGTGGATTTTGATCATATTAATTACTGGATTGTTACACTTTGGACTATCTAAGAAGATATAAATTGGGGCAGCCTGAAGTGCGTATGCAGTCAGTTTCCTCAGAGAAGCAGCTGCAATCCACTATCAGAATCTCCTGGACAGAGAGATTATGAGTGGAGTACAGAATACTGCTCTCCATGTGTGGGATGACTTCATGCAAGTCTGGCAAGATATTTGGTCTTCCGAATGAAAAATTGGCTGCACAATCCAAACTCTCCTGGATATCCCAGCAACCCTACGGATCCTTTGCCAATTTCATCATTCGGTTTGAAGAATATGCCTTCCGAACAGGGTACAACAATGATGCCCTGATACACAACCTGTTGTCTGCAGTACACGAGTGGTTAGTGCTTTCCATTGCAAGTCAACCCAACCCACCTGATACGTATGTGGGATGGACAAGGAGAATGATGCAACTTGATGGATCAGTAAGGGAATACCAAGAGGGGCTTCCTCGTTGTTCCTCTGGAGCAACTTGAGTCCCAGATTGCGTATCAACCCTTGCCTGCAATCCCATACGCTCAGGCTGTGCCGGTTCAACCTCAATATCAGCCTGTAGCATGCATTGAGGCAAATCCTGTAACCACACTGCAGATGACAGCATCACAAGCTCGGAACTAGAGAAATCAACAAAGAGGAGCTGCCACCTGGGAAGGAAACTCAGGAAACTTGCCCAACAGTCACCTGCAAGCACACTTGGAAGAGGTTAACGACACATCAGGCCACAGACATGGACACTCTTCTTCACCAGCTGTAGCTGTGAGATTAATGCATAACAACCCAAGAAGTCTCGGGCTGGTTTAATGTGTAACTAACCAATATTAATTGGTGCCCTGGAGCTTTGGCCAGGGGGCTGGCAGGTTTACTGGATAGCTCCAGATGCCGAGGGAATTATCCCTTGGCATTGCCCAAAATTGTAATTATGTAAGTCAGATAGTGCTTAAGTCTTATGTGTAACTTTTATAACCTCAGAAAATGATATCTAAGTCTTATGCATAACAGATAACACCTTATATCTCGACTAAATTCTTATGTATAACCAAATAGCCAAATCTTATATATATACAAGTGCTACGCGGGTGCTACAGGTCAAAGCACTACGTAGTAGTCCATAACAAGCAATAGAAAAGACTACGAAACTGCACTAGGTTCTGCTAAAAGTCCACAGGATTGGGTTACACATTTCATGGGGCGCCTATCCTCTTCATTGAGCATGGGATCAAATTCTGCTCGACATTTTTTACCCTTCCGTTTGTCATATCCACTGTGAGAATTACTGATTAGCTCGATCCAGAAGGAACAGGAAACTGAAACATACCCCTTCACGTAAGTGATATCCTCCATAATGGCCACCACGTCCCTCAATGCCCAGAGCAGTCCTTCACATTCAGCATTCAAATTAGCATGCAAGAACCACCACCTCAAACACACCAGAACGCTTAACAATCCACTTTGTCCAGGCCGCTCAAAAACATCCCAATTTCCCTCCCCTGCTCCACATGCCACAATTCTTCCCATCTCATTGCGCTCCTGCCATGCCGGACAGATTGTGGACCACCACCAAGTCCACCATTGTTCTCCAAACACTGTTACACCTCCATAATCCTTTACCATTACCAAACATGCCATTTTGCGGTTCTTGAACCAATCACAAACAATTGCAGGACGACCCTCGGCTGGGTATGCAGATTTCTGAAAAAGAAAAAAAAAGGAAAAAATTAGTTAGTATTTGATATTATTCTCACATGACAGTGCAATTTCAACTCACGGCACCATTTGGGTTACTGAAACCATAAACTCTTTCCAGAACCACCCAGGCCTTCATTGCGTTGGACCATTCAACCTCCCCCAAGGTGTCTCCGACATCTGTTCCAGGCAGAGGCTGCAGCAAACTATCAAAGCCTTCCTGAACCCATGATGGCCAGCTATCCTTTGACACGAGGATGTCATTGAGAGTGACAGATATTTCTGACTCACTTGTAATAGACGGGTTAAACACTTGAGTAGAAGGGTGGGATGCATTGGAATCAGGGGGGTTAGACAGAGTGGAATCGGAAGCGCTGGATACCATGGCCTTGGGAGAGTTGGATGCTGAGGAAGTAGCCTCACCAGAATCAACATCCATATCGACAAGCATTTCTTTCCCCTCGATGTCTCATGGCTTGAGAGTGGATGCTGTAGCATCAGAAGATGGAGTGGAACCAGGAGCCGCGGCATTGGAAGTATTGGATGCAATGGAATCAGTGAGCTCAGACGGATTGGACATGGTTGAATTGGAAGTATTGGATGCAATGAAATCAGTGAGCTTGTCCCTTTCATCACTCGAGGAAGTAGCCATGGTCATCTTTTCCCCGTTAACCTCTCTGGGTTCGATAGGCGTAGGAGCTGGGTCTGGAGTTGAACTGTGAGTGAATGCTATGGCATTGCAAGAGTTGGGTGCGGTGGAATTGGAATGATTAGACACATCAGTGAGCTCACCCCTTGCATCACTTGAGGAAGTAGCTTGGCTGGATTCAATAACCATGTCATCATCCTGTGTCCCTGGCCCCAAGCCCAGCTGAGGTTCTACAGACATTTTCCCCCCCTGCATGTCTCCAGGCTCAACAAGCATAGGAGCCACATCAGGTTCAACAGCTGAGAAGAGAGATCATAAGGTGTTAAAGTGGGATGGGCAATGGAAAGGGAAACTGGAGGAGGAGAAAGAGGAATGGAATTCACAGCAGGTATGTAATCATCCTGAAGCTTGGGCCTCTCTCCAAGTGCCAAGGACTCAGCTGCTGCAAATGCAGGCCCAGCCACTGCTGGGTATGGGACCGGTGAGTAGTTATCTTCATCAGTCCAAAGCTTCTGCAAACTGTTATAACGGTCGGCAGATAAATCCAAAAACTCCATCCTTCTTTTCAACTCGACAATGTGAAGTGTATCCCAAAGCCGGACCTCCATTAGAAGCTCTGCCTCTGACTTGACTGCAAAAAGATATTGTACCATCTTTTGTGAAGGCAGGACAATAGGGCCATAGACAGGTATGCCATCCTTCTTAGGCATTGCAGGTTGAGATGGCCCAGTATCAGCCTTGGCGGACAACTTGGTTTTTGCCATGTGAGTGAGTCTAGCGGAGGTACAATGTGCAGTAGTAGAAGCTGGGGGATTCATAGAGCCTTGATCAGGCTCCTCGGATGGCTCTGCAGATTCTTCGCTGACATTGCACCCACTCCTCCATTTCCGACTTTGTCTACCGCCAGATTCTTCACCTCTCTTCCTCTTCTTCGGAGTGTCTTCAGGAGGATCATCTTCATCTTCATCTTCATTGCCGAATTGAAACAAAGACGCGTTCTTCAAAATTGAATCCAATGCTAATGACGAAGCGGCACCTTGACTGCCAGCATTGTTACGTGGGTTGTCGTACCTTGAAGCTTTGAAAACAAAAACTATAAGATGACTTCAAGAGGTAGACGGAAGACATACCAGGATCTTCATTCAACATGAATATCATAAACAGTCCAATGACATACTTGAGAAAATAGTTGGAATGCCAAGTCTCAAACTTCTTAGGATTAAGTCCAGGAGATTCTCCTGAGCTGACCCTGATTACTATAATCAACAATCAAGTTCCTTGCAAAGTCAGAAACTAACTCACATCATCATATAGTACTCTTCACCCTCCTTTACCGGCGGTGCACCCCCCACAACAAAGAAATTCAGGCTGGTGCAAACGTGCAGGAGATCCAGAAGGGGTTGCAGCAAATTGACTAATCTTTCATGTAAACTGAAAATGGTGGGTTAGTGCCAGTTAAAACACCTCAAATATCTGAACTTACGCATCTCTAGCTTCATCTTCCATCACATCCCCAAAGTTGTCTTCAGTCAGCGAGCCGCCATCCAACAACCTCTCCTGCAGAGTCAACATCTTCTCAAAAGCAGTTTTATTCTCCTCCACAACGGAATCCGACAGATTGCTCTTTGGCGGCCCACAACTCCCTCGCAATCTTGACACGGAAGCCCAAGTGATTCATGCCGCCACCAATTGCAGCTTCTGGATTCTCCTTCATTCGATGCTCATATTCCGCCTGAACCTTGGGCCTATAATTTTCATGGTGCATGTAAAACTTGACATTCTCTGTGCAACGTGGACAACCCTTTCCCATTTGCTGGAGTAACTTCAACAATGACAAAAAAGGGTCCACTCCCTTTGGCTTGGCAGGTGCAGAGATTTCAGAGACTTTGCTGACATAACAATACATCCAGTTAACTATTTGCTGTCAATGGTTTCAATGGTTTCAGCAAAGCTTAATATCAAACTTTCAAAAAAAAAACCCTTACAGTGGTAGTTTTGTGAGACCCGGTGCACGAAATGGATCTCGGACCAATGTATCCCGAATGTCTCGCACCTAGATGTAGGTGGAGACCAAATGCAACCACCCGGGGTAACCATGCCGTAAGGTGGGTCTGGACAGTAGTATGAGTGTTGTACGGAACAGTACAAGCCTCAGAGGTGCAAGGAACAGTGTACGGGCCACCCGCTGATGTAATCAGGAGGAAGCGGGTGGTATTGTGGTCCGACGACCAGAAATGAGTGGGAGTGGATGGAATATGGGTGAAGGGGTGGTCCAAAAAGGTGTAATAAGTCCAAATATGGATAGTGCGGATGGAATACAGCAAATGCGGACGGAAATAGCGTGAGAGCGGGTGGAATAGGGTGAAAGCGGGCGGAAATAGCGTGGGAGCGGACGGAATAGTGCAAAAGCGGACGGAAATAGCGTGGGAGTGGATGGAATAGGGTGAAAGCGGATGGGAATAGTGTGAGAGCGGTTGGATTAGCGTGAGAGCAGGTGGAAATAGCGTGGGAGCGGGCGGAATTGAGTGAAAGCGGACGGTCCCAGAGGTTCTAGAGGTAGCAAAACCCAAATAGGAAGCTCCCGGGGAGCTTTGGTTGTAAAGTTGTAAACAGAGATAGAAGACAGTGAGCTCTGGACGTAGATTTGGTATCTACGGACAGAGCCTCGCAGTTAATGCAGATGACAGTGGGCCTTCGAACGGAGCTCGGAAGGCACAGCTGGTTAGAACAGATAGGAATAGAGAGACAGAGACAGAGACAGAGCAAAACAGGATTGATTCGGTAACAATGGTAATAACAGACTAGGGTGCATGGACTCGGGGTGTCTACTTATATACTGTAGGGTGGCTGTGTAAGTCGTCGGGAGGGCCTGATGGATGGTTATCAAGTGCGGGAGGCACCCGGGAGGCAGGATAAGTGGTAATCACATGCAGAAAGTGCCCGGCAGGCAGGATAAATGGTAAATAAGCATGGAAAGTGCCCGCAATGTAGGTAATGAGTGCAGGAAGTATCTGCGGACGGTCAGGAAGCGTGGGAAGTATCCGCGGATGGCCAGGAAGCGTGGGAAACATCAGTGTGTGGATAGCGGATGAGAAATGAGCCAAGGCCTGACATTATCCCCCCTTTAAAACCAGTGCCCCAAAGATATGTGACAACTGTAAGTGAACAAAAGATGAAAAACACGCAAAGTCTCCAGCATGAAAGGTAAAGTATACTTCGTAAATTTGAAATAGTAAAAGTAAAAGAATTGGGAGGGTGCAAGGGAGCATTGAAACAAAAGAAAACAGAGAAGTATGTTGCTCACAAGTATATCCCTTCCCAGTTGAACCATTTCGGAGTTTGGAGTCATCATCCTCCAACTCGTCACCCAGTGGTTCCTCATCGGACTTCATCAACATACCGCTTCCGAGCTTTGAAGCTCATCACCCAACGGTTTCTCGTCAATACACCACTTCGAACCTTAAACCACCATCCGTTTGAAGGTTGTCAACCCGTGGCCTCTTCACCAAAGATTTTGCTTGGACCTCCTAGCCCCACTAATCACCATCTGCCACACCTTTCCTTTCAACTCCTCATAGTACTAACCACTCGTAATATCATCTTCTTCATCTTCATCTTCCCCACCCTCATCATCTTCTACTTCCTCCTCATATTCACCATCATCAAAATCCTTCTCCGACTCCCAATCATCCGCTAAGAACTGATCTCCCTCTGGTATATCTTCATCTCCAAGATCACTTGGGGGACCTTCCGACCCAAAGTCAAAAACTGTGTGATGAATGGCAGGTGACTCGGGAGCCAGCAGAGGCCATTCGTCATTGTCCAGATCACTGGGTGGACCCTGCGAGCCAAATTCGAAAACCGCATGATGAATTTCAGGAGATTCAGGTGGAGGGGTAGGTGCTCGGGAAGACTGTGGTGGTTCATCATCATCATCATAGTCATATTGTCGTCCTGTAGTGGTCCGCATGGATGACTCATGAAAAGCGGACGGAAAAGCGGACGGGAAAGCAGGTGGGAAAGCGGATGGAAAAGCGGACGGAAAAGCAGATGCGGAAGCAGACAGAGATTTCAGTTGAAAAGATGACACTGAAGAAATAGCCCTGCTGAATTTTTTCCTCCTCCCAAACTGCCTCCGTCAGCTGGTAAGCATACGCTATGCCATTCCAGGTAAGAGACCACATCCGCAGGGGTGCTGCAGGTTCCTGAAAATTTCCCAAAAGGCACTGTACAAGCCAAAGAAAGTTGGCGTAGACTGTAGGTGATGAAAGTCTCGCCCGCAATTCCTGACTTGCAGATCTCCAACGAGTTTTCCCCAGTACCCGTAGGATGTGCACATAATACCCGGCTGCTCCTCCAGTGCAACCGCCACACCCAACTGTCCCAGGCATTCCCAAGCTGCTGCACCTGCTGACTGCCAAGTCGGTTGGTAGTACCTAACCATATGCCAATATGCAACGGCAGCTGGTCCCATTGGGCGGGGAGTAAGAGGGGAGAGTGGGTCCACATCACCTAAAAGATGAGTGGAACGCCACTCGATGAAGGTCAGGCACCCAATTACGTGAGTCACCCGCAGTACTCGACGGTTCCCAGAAATGAGTCGTACAGCGTGACCACCAGTGTGATTGAGGTCACATGAAGGGGACGGATGGTAGGCAGGATGAGCCGGATGCAATTGTGGCCGTGTAGACCATGGGATAGGAGGAGGCGGACGACTTTTAGCATTTGACAGTCGTACTTGGCCAGGAAGTGGGGCGGAAGAGTGGAAATTCATAACAAAGACAAAACACACCAATTACTAAACCCCAACTCGAATCACAACACTTGAAAACTGTCCGGGACCAATGAGTCTGTTATTTTGTGAGACCCGGTGCACGAAACTGGATCTCGGACCAACGTATCCCGAATGTCTCGCACCTAGATGTAGGTGGAGACCAAATGCAACCACCCGGGGTAACCATGCCGTAAGGTGGGTCTGGACAGTAGTATGAGTGTTGTACGGAACAGTACAAGCCTCAGAGGTGCAAGGAACAGTGTACGGGCCACCCGCTGACGTAATCAGGAGGAAGCGGGTGGTATTGTGGTCCGATCGACCAGAAATGAGTGGGAGCGGATGGAATATGGGTGAAGGGGTGGTCCAAAAAGGTGTAATAAGTCCAAATATGGATAATGCGGATGGAATACAGCAAATGCGGACGGAAATAGCGTGAGAGCGGGTGGAATAGGGTGAAAGCGGGCGGAAATAGCGTGGGAGCGGACGGAATAGTGCAGAAGCGGACGGAAATAGCGTGGGAGTGGATGGAATAGGGTGAAAGCGGATGGGAATAGTGTGAGAGCGGACGGAATAGCGTGAGAGCGGATGGAAATAGCGTGGGAGTGGACGGAATTGAGTGAAAGCGGATGGTCCCAGAGGTTCTAGAGGTAGCAAAACCCAAATAGGAAGCTCCCAAGGAGCTTTGGTTGTAAAGTTGTAAACAGAGATAGAAGACAGTGAGCTCTGGACGTAGATTTGGTATCTACGGACAGAGCCTCGCAGTTAATGCAGATGACAGTGGGCCTTCGAACAGAGCTCGGAAGGCACAGCTGATTAGAACAGATAGAAATAGAGAGACAGAGACAGAGACAGAGCAAAACAGGATCGATTTGGTAACAATGGTAATAACAGACTGGGGTGCATGGACTCGGGGTGTCTACTTATATACTGTAGGGTGGCTGTGTAAGTCGTCGGGAGGGCCTGATGGATGGTTATCAAGTGTGGGAGGCACCCGGGAGGCAGGATAAGTGGTAATCACATGCAGAAAGTGCCCGGCAGGCAGGATAAATGGTAAATAAGCATGGAAAGTGCCCGCAATGTAGGTAATGAGTGCAGGAAGTATCCGCGGACGGTCAGGAAGCGTGGGAAGTATCCGCGGATGGCCAGGAAGCGTGGGAAACATCAGCGTGTGGATAGCGGATGAGAAATGAGCCAAGGCCTGACAGAATACGATAAATTTGTAAACAGACTCGTTAGAAATTGCAGTAACACACATCAGGAGAAACTCTGCTGCCAAATAATCATGTACAAGACCCATTTTCTCCCATCGTGGGTCTTGGCCTGGCGGTGGCATGTTGTCGTAAGATTCGGAGCTGTGCAAATATTAGTACATTGTAAATTGTAAGGAAAGCAGGCTGAGTCTCACGGAATCTGTATCAACCCATTCAATTTTCCAATTGCCACTCGTCTGGCCCAAGCATTTGACCAAACTCTTCCCAAAGCTCTGCGTTCTTGGACAGTGCATCGACTTGAGGACAGGAAGAAGCGCTAAAGTCTATGCTTGTATTGAAAATAGCATAGTAGTAGTGCCTGTGTCCAGCAAGAGAACCAAGTAGGAGACAAGGGATGAGGAGGAGGGTGTAAAGGTGATATCGAGACCTCGGACGCGTCATGGCCCAGTTGGATGGGCTCTTGGAAACTTTGCCATCCATATCGCGGATGAGGGCAAGTAGAAAGTATACGAGCCTTTTATACGATATTTTTCCGGGTGGCAACCAAGCAGCGCGGAGTTGCTTTTGTGAGCATGGGAGTAGGCGCTCTTTCGCCGTGGATCTTCATCGATAAGATTAAAGTTAAGCACTTACTCTCTTTAAGGCTTCGACCACAACTAGATGCATTGGATTTATGGCCCGACCCTTTGAAGTTTGAACGGTACTATACCTCTAACGATACCCAATGCCTGGTCAGGGTACCTAGCTCAAGCTCAAGAAATAGCTTCGACAAGAGTCATTTTGCTCGCGATCATTAACATTCCAGTATTCGCTGTTGTGGTGCATGCACTTTGGCAACTTGTAAGTACGTCTTCTTACTCCTTATTCACAATATACTGATGATTCTAATTTTTCTTTCCCTTTCATTCCTCGAATTCTCTGTAAATATAGATTATGCCCTCTCCTCCAGTCGTGTTCCACTGGCTTCCTTTTGTTGGTTCCGCCATAGAGTATGGAAATGACTCCATGAAGTTTTTTGTTGCTTGCCAGGCCAAGGTGAGTATGCGCCAACGCGTTTGTTGGAGTGAAATTAACCAAGTTATAGTACGACAATGTTCATCTTGCTTAGCCGCAAGGTAACATTCTGTCTAGGACCGAAAGGAAACAACTTCGTGCTGGTTGGGAAGAGTACTGTATTCAATGCGGAGGATGCTTACACTGTTCGTGTTCATTTCTACCTTTCTTATCCGTATCTCTAACATTTGTACAATAGCACCTCACCACTCCTGTTTTCTGCAAGGATGTCGTTTACGACGTTCCCAACGAAATCTTAACAGTTGTCAAAGTTGGCCTTTCAACCGACAACTTCCGTGCCTACGTCGGCATGATTGAAGACGAGGTTGAAGAATTCATTTCCTCCGACGTCTCGTTCTCCGCGTACCAATCCAACGACATAACCGCCCGGGGTTCCTTCGAGTCCGTCAAAGCTCTTTCCGAAATCACGATTCTCACAGCCTCCCGTACACTTCAAGGAAGCGAGGTCATAAACAAGAGTTTCGCACAGATTTACACCGATTTGGATGGTGGATTCATGTTCATGTTCCCGAATCTACCGCTGGCAGGAAGAGAGACAGGGCACAGATAATGAGCGACTTTTATGTAGAGTTATTCAGAAGAGGAGAGTTGGAGGATCGGCACAGGTGCGTTATGCTCTATTGGGCTCTCATGTCTGTTTTGTGCTCACTGTATCTGTCTGTTAGCATGACCACGACATGATCGCCGCCCTCCTGGACCAGAAATACCGTTCTAGTAAAGCTCTCAAGGACCACGAAATCACACATATCATGATCGCTCTTCTTATGGCCGGCTAACACACCAGTTCCGCAACCGGTTCATGGGCTCTATTGCATTTAGCCGATAGAGAGGATGTCGTGTGAGTTTTTTTTTTTTTTTTTCAATTGAATGCCAACTAACGACTGTTTTTAGCGAGGCCCTATATCAAGAACAAGTAAAACACTTTGGTGTCAACGGTGAACCTGGCAAATTCCGTCCCCTCGCCTACGAAGACCTCCGTGATCTTCCCGTCCTGGACTTTGTCATTCGAGAAACTCTCCGTGTACACCCTCCCATCCACAGCATCATGCGCGCAGTTTGCGACGATGTCCCCATTCCGTCTACTCTCGCTGCTCCAAATTCGAAATCGGAAGGAACATACATTGTACCAAAAGGCCACGTCGTCCTCGCTTCACCCCTCTTTGCGCAAATGGATCCTGCGATATGGAGGAACGCGAACAAGTGGGAGCCTTCGAGGTGGAATGACCCCGAGGGTGTAGCGATGATGGCTTTGAAAGAGTATACTGACGAGGGTGGTGAGAAGATTGACTTTTGGGTTTGGTGCAGTGAGTAAGGGGATGGATAGTCCGTATCAGCCATTTGGCGCTGGGAGGCATAGGTGTATTGGTGAACAGGTGAAGCTTTTTTCTCTTGCTATCGAGTTATTGAACGTACAGCTGACTATCTTTTCTGATTCTAGTTTGCGTACCTCCAGCTGGGGACGATTCTCTTTACTCTCATTCGCAAGATGGAGTTTAAGCTTCCTACTGGAGTGCCAGAACATAATTATCATGTATGCTCACTATTTCTCTGTGATATCTGTTCACTCATTGGCCCCTTTAGACGATGATCACCATGCCTAAAACACCGAGAGATGTACATTACAGACGGCGCCAGTTTGACTAAAATGCTACATATTTCCTTGGGCGATTTCGTGTAGTCTTGGGTTTATACTCACAAGTACAGTACAGTTTAGATAGATCCCGTAATTATCAGTCTAGTTATTTTCGTTGGATTTTTTTTTGGCACCAAATTATTGCTGCGCGAGTATTGCAATGCTCCTAGATTACTTCCTATCTTTATACCAAAGTTTCGAAAGAGATAACAGATGGACAATCATTGTTTGTCTCACGATTCGAGAACGAACTTCCAAAAGCGGTTCTCGTAAGGACGCTTTGACCGTTGCCACTCGGGAATCTGGTTGTTCTGTTCTTGTTTCAAAGCAAACCTCATATCGAAGAGGGATATATGAACTCAAATAGACTGTGGCAGCAGAAATTAATTGAGCATTGATATGCTTGTGTTTGTAAGTGAAATATAAACCACAAAACAACACACCAACACTAAGTGCAATGGGGTAAATGCAGATGAAGTTCACTAATTCAGAGAGAGTGTGATAGGAGTAATTGTGAATCAAAACACAAGTTTTATAACCAAAACCAAATATACCAAGTTCAATATACCAATAACCAAGTTACACAAAAACAAACACAATGTATCAATAGAACACCAACCTTTGACTTTAAGACTTATAACTCTGAAGTTCTGCACTATAGTCAGTCCCTAGATTGAATGCCTAGTGATGAGGGGGGTGCCAGAACCTGTCTTGCTGCGAGGTTTCCTCCTTATATATTCTTCTTGCATTCTCCATATAGTATGCTCCATGTGTCCAATACATGCCACAATTAATACACTTTTCATTTCCGCCATTCTAGCTGTCTTGTCATGGCTTCTTCCTGTCACGGACTCTACCTGTCATGGGCTCTACCTGTCACGGCTTCTACTGTCACTTTTGACAGCTATTTCTGTCAATATAATCTTTGACACTTCATTTCTGTCAATTACAATGTTGACAGTTCATCTCTTTATTACTTCGGAGTCAGCTATGTCATAACAACCTCTGTGACACTTTTTATTAATACAATTAGTTTGAATAGTCAACATAATGGCTAATTGGAGTGATTCCAATATTACAGTACTGAGAGCTCACACAACTCTGCTCATTGCCAGACTTAGAAGTGGATTTGTACATGTTATAGACTTGTAATTGTCTCTGATGAGGTGTTGGAACTTGGAAAATTAGTGGTACAATGGCAGTTGTATCAGCATGTGAAAGTTCACCTTGTAATGGCCATAGTGGGGCAAGTAGGGCATATTACAATTAGTGTTTGGGGGCAATATTGTAGCCCTTTGGAATCCACAGATACTCCATTTTACACATTTAAAAAATATGTAAAAATAGTATAGTTATAGGCCAACAAGTACAGAGTATCAAATTTTTTGAGATAATCTTTATGGATTTTGACTCTAATGTGTATTTTTCAATGTGTTCCTGACCTTTTCTTGCAATTATTTTTGCACAGGCTTACTATGGGGATCATAAGGCTTCTATATCATGGCTTAAATCCAGAAGGAACATGCCATGTTGATGTATCAATTCAAATTGAAGATGTCTGTTTTTATTCAAAATTACAAGAGCAGATGAATGAGGAAAAATCATGAGAAGTTTTAGTGGGTGATTGTATAGCATTTGAATACTGAAATGATCTCAATTTACAGAATGAAAAAATATGGGAAATTTGTTGAATTAGAGCTTAATAAGCTTCAAGTAGTAATTTTTCTGGGGTAATTTTGAATTTAATGGCCTTGATTTGAATATTTTTGACTGTTTTCTGCTGATATTCTTTCATTGGACTGTTGAATGTGTTGTATGCCCAAAAATATCACATACTCCATGGTACAATTCATAATATTTCAAAGATTGAGAAATATTGCATTTTGGCATAGTGTTTGTATTATGAAAAGTTTTATATATCCTAGCTATCATATTCATGCCCATAAACCTTCTTAGATGTTGTATAACAACTAAAATTTATTCTACATGGCTCAAAAATCAAATCTTTTGCTTCCGGGCATCTTTCAGTTCTTGGGTTTGTGTCTGTACTCTGTACCTGAAATTGGCTTTTGTATCTTTATCATAGACGTAGCATCACATCATCAGCAAGTTGGCAAATGTATGAAAGTATGGCACCATACCTCCCATACACTTTCCATATGCATATGGAGAATTGGAGGGTGCATAAAATCCATACATCCCATACCAACTTCTCCATAACAGCTTCCCCATACATCCCATACACAGTGCCATACATCCCATACAAATAGATTCCATTGGTCACATAATTGGAGGAGCAATAAAGTGATTGCATTGAAGGTATTACTTTATTGTACATTGAAAGAGATGCATTGACCATTTATACACCTACCTACATTGTAGCGCTACCAAAACTGCCCAATCCAGCCTGCAATCTCACCTCCCCATCCAGAACAAGACTGTGGTTGATCTGGGCTTGGTTTTGGTTGTGTGATGGAGGACAGTAGCAAGTATCAAGCCTACATTCAGAGCACATAGCAACTCAGTTTACATGTTGGATGTCTGAGTCCAAGGAGGGAGGACAAAAGGTAATGTAGAGGAAACACAGAAAAAAGAAAGACTAAGAAGAGCACCAAACTCACATAAATGTCAGGACTTGGCTCATTTCTCATCCGCTATCCACCCGCTGATGTTTCCCACGCTTCCTGACTGTCTGCGGATACTTCCCGCACTCATTACCTACATTGCGGGTGCTTTCCATGCTTATTTACCATTTATCCTGCCTGCCGGGCACTTTCTACATGTGATTACTACTTATCCTGCCTCCCGGGTGCCTCCCGCACTTGATAACCATCCATCAGGCCCTCCCGACGACTTACACAGCCACCCTACAGTATATAAGTAGACACCCCGAGTCCATGCACCCTAGTCTGTTATTACCATTGTTACCGAATCAATCCCATTTTGCCTCTGTCTCTGTCTCTGTCTCTCTATTTCTATCTGTTCTAACCAGCTGTGCCTTCCGAGCTCCGTTCGAAGGCCCACTGTCATCTGCATTAACTGCGAGGCTCTGTCCGTAGATACCAAATCTACGTCCAGAGCTCACTGTCTTCTATCTCTGTTTACAACTTTACAACTAAAGCTCCCCGGGAGCTTCTTATTTGGGTTTTGCTACCTCTAGAACCTCTGGGACCGTTCGCTTTCACTCAATTCCGCCCGCTCCCACGCTATTTCCACCCGCTCTCACGCTAATCCATCCACTCCCACGCTATTCCCATCCGCTTTCACCCTATTCTATCCACTCCCACGGTATTTCCGTCCGCTCTTGTGCTATTCCATCCGCTCCCACGCTATTTCCGCCCGCTTTCACCCCATTCCACCCGCTCCCACGCTATTCCCGTCTGCTTTTGCTGTATTCCACCCGCATTATCCATATTCGGACTTATTACACCTTTTTGGACCACCCCTTTATCCATATTCCATCCACTTCCACTCATTTCTGGTCATCGGACCACAATACCACCCGCTTCCTCCTGATTACGTCATCAGGTGGCCCGTACACTGTTCCTTGCACCTCTGAGGCTTGTACTGTTCCGTACAACGCTCATACTACTGTCTAGACCCACCTTACGGCATGGTTACCCGGGGTGGTCGCATTTGGTCTCCACCTACATCTAGGTGCGAGACATTTGGGATACCTTGGTTTGAGATCCGTTTCGTGCACCGGGTCTCACAATAAATTTGTCTCCTGGGTTGACATTGAATAATCATCTGCAAGACATGATGCAAGCCTTAGGTGAATGTATCCAAGTCTGTCAGTCAAGGGAAGGAGCACAAGATTGAAGGATTAAATGGGAATACATTGGAGGGAGGTAGAAAGATAATCAGTCTATTAACAAATGACAATACACAGGTATAGAAGTGTTATGACCCAGCCCCCTACACTTTTTTCCAACTGATAACTATCTACAACTACTGGGTTATCTTACATCAGCAAAACCTGTACCATCACAATACATTTCTTTTGTCTCTGGAGCAAGGATAGTAATTCCAGAGATCTCCAGAGACCTCTGGAGATGCCTGGAGGAGTTTGACAGCTTTTTGACAGCTGTCAGAGCTCTGGAGATCTCTGGAGACCTCTGGAGACCAACCAGGTTTTGCTGATGTATCTCACAACTATTAACCATCAGTCCCAGTCATGTGGATACACTTACATACAGCTGACATAGCCTTCCCATAGCCTTCACTGGCTGTACCACAGCCTACTAAGGCTGTACCTATAGCCACACCATAGCCTCCAAGGGCTATGCACATAGCCCACACTCAACTCAATACTTATCCCCATAGCCACCTCATAGCCTATCAAGGCTATGCACACAGCCCACTAATATTTCGATACCTAGATACAGCCTCTCTACAGCTTTAGAGATATACTATAATACTATTGGTTAGTTCTATTATATAGCATAGCCTTACATACAGTAGAAACACTATAAAAGCTGGGCTAAATCCACTGTAAAGCCTCAGCTTGAGTATTTTGATTAACTTACTTCTCTTTGGGATGACAATCTTGAAGATATTGAGCTCACTGTCTTGTTTACTACTTTCTGCTATCTCAACTACATTTGATGTCTGATCAAATCTTCCTATTGTTGTGCATTATCCAATCATACAGAACCCTTGCCACTACAGAATAGTAGGCACTTATCAGTACCATTACTGTTGACAACCAATTGTCCAGTACTCACCAAATATTATCACCAATACTGTTGACAACCAGTGTCCAGTACTTATCAACTAATAACCTCACTTACAACACTTATTACATCTAACAAAGGTACGTGTGCTAGTTATTGTCTGCACATAGTGACTCCCACTGTACATAGACTTACTAACAAGTATATTGATCCATTAGGGACGTTCACAGTAGAATATACTTTTTCTAAATAACCTAAATCAAATGTAAAATCTGTCACTCAAATGTCATGTCCGGCTATTGCTGCAATCTAACCATTCATCTGATAATCCTCTTGCTTGTCATAATGCCTAGTCCCACCTATTGTACAAGGTGTATATGGGCATATATGATTCATATGCTTCTTCGGGGCACCTGGTCTTTGCCTCCAGAGGACTCGGAGGAGGAATGGGAGCAGTTACTGGCTGATCTCAAGACTCTTGCTGAGCTCAAAACAGCTAGATACCTTTGACGGCGAGAACACATTCCCAAATCATCTCAACTAGGACTTTTATGGCAGTATTATGAAGATCCTGCTCATCATCACTGATTCACAAAGATGGTTCGCGTTTCACCACATGTATTTGACTTTATTCTTGAGATGATTGAGGATCATCCTGTATTCCAAAACAACTCAAACAATCCACAGGCCCCAGTTGATGAGCAGCTTGCAGTTACACTCTTTAGGCTTGGACACTATGGAAGTGCTGCCAGTGTCTTGGCAGTTGCACATGTGTTTGGATGTTCTGAAGGAGCAGTTGAAAAGTATACAGAGCATTGCTTTGAAGCTATTGATGGCCTGCATGACCTATTTGTGTGACTGTTAACTGATGAGGAGAAGGAGAAAGAGAAGAAGTGGATGCGAGAACACTCTGGCATGGATGGACTTTGGAGTGAAGGATGGCTGATGTATGATGGAACAATTGTAGTACTTTTCAAGTGTCCAGGGCACCAGGGGGACGGTTACTGTACCTGCAAAGCAAACTATGGCCTCAACCTTCAGGTGCAGATATCCTGTTCCAGTTATGCTTTACAAAGGCTGATTTATATACAGGTTGGAAATACACCTTCAAATCTCCGAATTATTGACTATGCACATGGAAATACTGGTGCTACTCATGATGCTCTGGCATTTGAGGCTACTTGTGCATCAAGATTCCTGCAATTTCTGTTTAAAGGTGAAGAATTTGCATGGGGTGACTTGGTGTATGCCTTATCACCATACATGATGCCTATTCACAAGAAACCAGCTGCAGACAGATTCAAGAATACAAAATACAACAAGGCTGTATCCCACATCCGTGTGCGCTCAGAGCATTGCATGGGTGCTTTGAAGGGTTGTTGGCAATGCCTACGAGGCCTTCGAGTTGAAATCAATGGTGATGAAGACCATGTCAAGGCATGCATGCCAGTGGATCACAATCTGTATCATTCTACATAATTTGGTCATTGATCTCAAGGGTCCCACTTCAGCTGCAGCTTTTCAAAATCTCCATGGACATGTTGAGGAAGATGAAGACAGTCCCAACCTAGACTTTGCAGATCTGTATGGTGCGGATGGGAGCAATGACCACACAGGTGGTGAAGAGAAGAGAAAACACCTTGTATGCCAGGTTATGGAACATTGGGCAGATCTAGGTATATAGAAAAGAACTGGTTGTTAAAATGATTCTACAATATATACAGAGGCGGCCAAAAGATATTCCCCACGTGGGAACAATATTCCCTGTTAAGCTGGGGAATGTCTTTTGGCCGCCTCTGTAAATGAGTGACAACATTTATAAAAAAAGTATATCCGTTTGAATCCTACTCAACATCAGAGGATGCAAGATTACCATCACCCTCACAGCTCCACTCCGGGGATACACGACGACGTTTACAATGATAAATAGAGGGTGAGGGATGAGCATCATCATCATTCTCGGTATCCTCATCTACCAAACGTGCAAGCATTTGTTTTGCTTGTGGGGTTGAAAGGAGTCCAGCATTCTTCTCCTGGAGTACCTGGCGTTGCTCATCAAGATGGAGCTGCTGGCGTTGAATCTGCAGCTGTTCTTGTTCGCGTTTACGACTAAGCTTCATGCCAGTACTTAATCAAAAAGTGAGTATGCAGCCTGAAAAATCGAAAAAGAACATACGATGAGATCTTGAGGACTTTATCTTCAAAGCTGTCAGCTTTTGGCGGAGCCTTGTGGACACTCGCTTGAGCCTTCTGAGCCATTTCTGACAGTGAAGAGCCAGATGAGGTCTTCGGAACAACCTTGGTAGCAGTGGGAGTATGAGCAAAGATTGGCTCACTCCTCTGCACTTGTTGAAGAAGGATGGGATCAATGAGTGAATCGGGGATGACATCACCAAGGTTGAGCAGTTCATGGTATGCTGGTTCTAAAAGCTCATCAGGAATTGGAGCAATTTTGCGCATTTGATCATTGAATGGCAGCGGATGAGAGACCAGTGGTCGGTACACAGTTGCAGTCCGTCCATGGGGTCCAATACCAGTAGTTGCCATAGGAGGGATGGTGCTATTGCATGTAGCCCATAGACTATGGCAGCGAGCAAAAAACGGCCACTTATCATCTGAGATCAAGCGATCCCAGATGTTCCGAGCAAGTGGTGCAGTGTCGTGGTCAGGCCCAGTGTTTGGAACATACAAGGGAACATCTTCCTGAACACCTCCGCCAGTCTGTTTGAGCTGCGCAGCCTTCTTGCGATAAGTATTTTGCAGGCTTTATAAGTGCATGGTCAATAAAAACCCTTCAGGAAAGATAACCAAAAGCTAACTTGACAATTTTCCCAGCAATATGCAACGACATGCTCTTGATATTAATTGCACTCTCGGTTGGAAAGAGCTCCCTTGCAATGCCATCAAGACACTTGCTTTTGCTATCGCCGTTTGCCTTCTACTACTGCAGTTAGTTATAAATATACGAATTGGAATACAGAGACTTGCCACTTCCTCGCCATCTTCAGTAATGACATTAATTCCAAACATCTTCTTCTGAATTTCCAGCCTTTCGATGATAGTGAGGAGAGAATTCACAAGGTCAACAGTCCACTTCATTGCTTCTATGCCAATGTCAGCAGCATTTTGACGGCGGCATTTTGCCTTCGCTGGCACTGGTGTCTCAGCGGTGCCAGACGAGTCCATGAACGGGAAAGAAATTAAATAACGAGCATTGAGAGAGAGAAAAAGAAATGTAGCGCCTGTCTTTTAGCGCGTTGTTACTCAAATGTGATGTTATGTGACTATCTGTGATAGATTACGGTGCTTTAGAATTTTTAGGTTATTTAGAAAAAGTATGTTCTACTGTGAACATCCCTATTGTTTACTTACACATTACATTACTTAGTAGTCTCAAAGATTAGCTCCTAACAAGAAGGCACTCACTTGACTTGCAGATATGTTATGTGTTGGATGCCTTTCCAGAGGTCTGTCAGTGGGAGATGAATGAAAAATGTTTAACACTGAATGGATTAGCGGAATGGGAGGTGTGGAGGAGAGCAGTGGGAGGAAGAGTAGTAAGCATCTTGTTTCATTGAGCATTAGAAATAAAAATGAATGAAGATACAAAAACAGCAGTGCCAGAAATAGTTGCATGGGGAGGGGAGAAGATAATGAGCTTACCTGCTAGGAGTATGCAAAATTCTGACTTGACTGAACAATCAATATCTGCAGATGAGAAGTTAGAATTTGTTTTGATAATTGAATAATAACTCATTGAATGCCATACATATATCATTTACTGGAGGCTAAGCTCACTGGAAAGAACCTGTAAGAAGGAACCAATAGCTGAGAAGAGCATTGGTTAAATGGCAGGTGACTCAGCAAATTATAGGATACATTATTGGAGTGAGTTAGAAGGAGAGAAGAGGTGCAACAGAGGTTCAATGTCAAACACTCATATGTACTGAACTGTATGACACAACAGCAATACAATGCTAGATAATGAATGTATGGACTGACAGTGGTGGTGGAAAGGGAATGAAAAATGAAAAATGAAAAATGAAAAATGAAAAACCAAACAGAATCAAACCATTATGATTGAAACTCTGACATATCAATGGCAACTTGTGATCACAACTCCACAGCACACATGCAGTATTTTTCTCAATTTTTCTCAAGTTGCAATTCCCACCCTCCTTCCCTTGGTCAAGCCAAGTTTCAACCAAAGGGTTCAATGCTTCAGCCTTGACAATCACTACTGTACAGTGCACAAATTTTTTGCAAACCATGGCCAGCTTTACATGAGTATATATTATTACTATGTAACAACTGTTTGGCATGGCCATTGGTGAATATATCCAAGTCACTGTACTTATGAGAGGAATAAGTAGCTTACTGACAGTAACCCAAGTTTATGAAGACAAGTGCTAGTTATGGAAGTACTTAGGACTACATATGGACAGTATGGAGGCAGAAGATATGTATCACTGTATGAACAATTTGGCCATGTATGGAGAATTTCCAAAACTGATGGTATGGTGTGCATAGATTTGATACCATCATACACACCATATGCACCATACTTTTGCCAATTTGCTGACACATTACACTGTATCATGGTGAAGAAACTCATGGAAGGCAGGGCATTCATGAAGGAGGGTAGGTAAATAAAAGTAGGGATTGCCACCATATAATTTACAGTGCTTTATGGGTGCCTTGCATCAGCAAAAACTGTTTTGAGCCCAGGAGGATCCAAAGTCTCCTAGGCCTCTTAGGCAACTTGAGGCACCCTAGTCCAGGATGTCCCAGGACACTTAAGATGACTAGGATATAAAGATGGACACAAGTCCGGATCCAGGTTGACCTGGATCCACCAGACAGGTACCTGTGGCTTGAAAAGGCTGACCTGTGACCGGGTCCGGATCCGTGGGAAACAGGTCAACTGGGATCCGGATCCGCAACAGGTATACCTGCAGGTACCTGTAAGTAACTTAATTACTAGTAAGTAAGTACTAATATATCCAATAATATATGTATATATTAGTAGTAAGTACTTAATAGTAGGTGAGTAAGTACTAATACATACTAGTAAGTAACTGGTAAGTAAGTAAGTACCAATATTTACTTGTAATTAAGACTGCAGCTAAGTACTAACTAAGTACCAACAGTAAGTATAAGTAGGTATTGTTATTTTAACAGTGAGTACTAGTAAGTAAGTAGCAACTTGTAAGTAAATACCAATGCAAAGGGAAGCCCTGGGACGCCCTGGAAGAGGGGTCATGTGCTCGTGCTTATGAGCACGTGATTTAAGCGCCCATCTGACATTTTGGCTGCATACTTTATGTTTTAATTAAAAGCTACAATGTATTATATCCACAACAAAATTAAATTAACCAAAAGAGAAAAAATTGAGTCTAGTTTTCACATTTCAAGCCCTTTTTACCTAAGAATAATTACTGGTAACACTGTAGATAGTCTCAGTAGACTATGGTGAGAGAATGGGTTCATGTGCACTTATGACCAAGTGCTCACCAATTTTCTTATAGGTGATGCTGACCCCACTAGTTAGTGTATATAGTCCATAAAGTTTCTAGCATACCTTACATCAAGATAGTTCAGTGGTTTTGATTTGAATACAATAGTATTGTATTCAAAACATACCAATACTAGACTGTAGTACTAATATGTACAGTCAATATTGACTGGTATTAGTCATATACTAGTGCTCATAACTTCATCAAGTATGAATGTACCAATATCAGTCAAACTTTAATGAAATGACTCAATATTTACAGTACTTGAGTAGTAAAATTTTTATTGATGCTAGATCCATAGGTACCTGCAGGTCATTGAAAATATCCCAAAGGATGACCTGTGACCTGTGCCGGATCCATGGGAAACAGGTACCGGGATCTGCAGGTACCTATTCCGGATCCAGACTCGTGTCCATCATTACTAGGATACCTGAGGTGTCCAAGGTTTTACCCTTTTTCCTGGGCCAACTAAGTTGCCTCAGCTTGCTTAAGAGAACTAGGTGACCTTGGATCCTCCCGGGCCCAAAACAGTTTTTTTCTGATGTGCAGACTGTACCCATAACTGTAGAGAATACTTCAGGACTTTGTACAGTATGGTACCAGTGTTTTTATGGGTTTACAGCTGTAGTTATGGGTGTGTTTGATTACACATTCATTTTTCAATAAAATTCTAGTATTTCAGTGTTTAAAATCACAGGTTTCAATAACAAAGAGATAATGTCTTCATTGAATGTGGAACTAAACTCAGGTAAAGAGAACTTGACTTTATTGTCCTGATCCTCCAAAGCCTGAACAGTCTAGACATGCAGCAAATGATATAGGCAGCTATACGAAACACAGATATAAGAGTTAAATTTGGTCCTTTGGATATTGTCCATATCTGGCACCTGAGAGAGATTTCCACAAGGGAAATGGGCCTGCAAGATATGCTGTGATAATATTCATGGTACCATGTGTTGGAGTAAAGTCAGGAAACCATTGTCTATAGCAAATAAGCCCTAGCAAGCACACAATTACAATACTTTATACAGCTACTGTAATGGATCTAATGATAGGTTGAGCTATCTAAGCTATCTCTGCCAGGTGATAAGTAAGATAAACTGAAATATATAAATGGCACATCAAGTGCATAAATGAAATAGGATCAGAAAATGATACAACATATGGCTCAATTGGTTGATACATCTCCATCTCCAACACCATGATCATTGGCTTCATCATCACATAAATTCTTGATTTAATAGAATGCTGACTCAGTTTCTGAGCAAGGAACTTCTTCAAACTGATCAGCATCATCATACTGCTGTTAGGGAGTACAGAGACAAGAGTCAGCAGGAGAAAGAAGCTGCAGAGGGGATGGGAGACACTCACAGGCTGGAGAAGAGGAGAGCAGAGAGGACAAGAGTCAGCAGGAGGGAGAAACTGCAGAGAGGATGAGAGGCACTCACCCACTGGAGAGAGGAGAGGGGACAAGAGTCAGCAGGAGGGAGAAACTGCAGAGGGGATGAGAGGCACTCACCCACTGGAGAGAGGAGAGGGGACAAGAGTCAGCAGGAGGGAGAAACTGCAGAGGGGATGGGAGGCACTCACAAGCTGGAGAGAGGAGAGGGGACAAGAGTCAGCAGGAGGGAGAAACTGCAGAGGGGATGGGAGGCACTCACCCACTGGAGAGAGGAGAGGGGACAAGAGTCAGCAGGAGGGAGAAACTGCAGAGGGGATGGGGGGCACTCACATCCTGGAGAGAGAAGAGGGGACAAGAGTCAGCAGGAGGGAGAAACTGCAGAGGGGATGAGAGGCACTCACACGCTGGAGAGAGGAGAGCAGGCAAGAGTCAGCAGGAGGGAGAAACTGCAGAGGGGATGGGAGGCACTCACCCACTAGAAATAAGAGAGGGGACAAGAATCAGCAGGAGGGAGAAACTGCAGAGGGGATGGGAGGCACTCACAAACTGGAGAGAGAAGAGTCAGCAGGAGGTAGGAACTGCAGAAGGGATGGGAGGCACTCACAAGCTGGAGAGAGGAGAGGGGACAAGAGTCAGCAGGAGGGAGAAACTGCAGAGGGGATGGGAGGCACTCACATCCTGTGGAGAGGAGAGGGGACAAGAGTCAGCAGGAGGGAGAAACTGCAGAGGGGATGGGAGGCACTCACATGCTGGAGAGAGGAGAGGGGACAAGAGTCAGCAGGAGGGAGAAACTGCAGAGGGGATGGGAGGCACTCACATCCTGTGGAGAGGAGAGGGGACAAGAGTCAGCAGGAGGGAGAAACTGCAGAGGGGATGGGAGGCACTCACATGCTGGAGAGAGGAGAAGGGACAAGAGTCAGCAGGAGGGAGAAACTGCAGAGGGAATGTGAGGCACTCACATACTGGAGAGAGGAGAGGGGACAAGAGTCAGCAGGAGGGAGAAACTGCAGAGGGGATGGGAGGCACTCACAAACTGGAGAGGGGACAAGAGTTAGCAGGAGGGAGAAACTGCAGAGGGGATGGGAGGCACTCACATCCTGGAGAGAGGAGAGGGGACAAGAGTCAGCAGGAGGGAGAAACTGCAGAGGGGATGGGAGGCACTCACAAGCTGGAGAGAGGAGAGGGGACAAGAGTCAGCAGGAGGGAGAAACTGCAGAGGGGATGAGAGGCACTCACAGGCTGGAGAAAGGAGAGGGGACAAGAGTCAGCAGGAGGGAGAAACTGCAGAGAGGATGAGAGGCACTCACAGACTGGAGAGAGGAGAGGGACAAGAGTCAGCAGGAGGGAGAAACTGCAGAGGGGATGAGAGGCACTCACCCACTGGAGAGAGGAGAGGGGACAAGAGTCAGCAGGAGGGAAAAACTGCAGAGGGGATGGGAGGCACTCACAAGCTGGAGAGAGGAGAGGGGACAAGAGTCAGCAGGAGGGAGAAACTGCAGAGGGGATGGGAGGCACTCACCCACTGGAGAGAGGAGAGGGGACAAGAGTCAGCAGGAGGGAGAAACTGCAGAGGGGATGGGAGGCACTCACAAGCTGGAGAGAGAAGAGGGGACAAGAGTCAGCAGGAGGGAGAAACTGCAGAGGGGATGGGAGGCACTCACAAGCTGGAGAGAGGAGAGGGGACAAGAGTCAGCAGGAGGGAGAAACTGCAGAGGGGATGAGAGGCACTCACACGCTGGAGAGAGGAGAGCAGGCAAGAGTCAGCAGGAGGGAGAAACTGCAGAGGGGATGGGAGGCACTCACCCACTAGAAATAAGAGAGGGGACAAGAATCAGCAGGAGGGAGAAACTGCAGAGGGGATGGGAGGCACTCACAAACTGGAGAGAGAAGAGTCAGCAGGAGGTAGGAACTGCAGAAGGGATGGGAGGCACTCACAAGCTGGAGAGAGGAGAGGGGACAAGAGTCAGCAGGAGGGAGAAACTGCAGAGGGGATGGGAGGCACTCACATGCTGTGGAGAGGAGAGGGGACAAGAGTCAGCAGGAGGGAGAAACTGCAGAGGGGATGGGAGGCACTCACAGACTGGAGAGAGGAGAAGGGACAAGAGTCAGCAGAGGGGAGAACCTGGAGAGGGGAATGGAGGCACCCACAAACTGGAGGACAGGGGATGAGAGTTAACTGGGCTTGCATCTTATTTCAATCAATACATCAAAGCTTACTTTACTTTCTTTCAAGTTACCCTCTCTCAATTTAGCAAGTCCAGCTCTCCCTGTTATAAAACATGGATTTTCCACTACTGCTCAACCATAATTTACACTCACCTATTTTATTTTTAATCTTCTCGTTCATCCTTTCAACTTTTGAATATAATTCTTGGTCCCCATGTCTCTGATAATTGTCACTCAACCTTCATTCATTGATGATGCACTATTCTCACCAGAAATTGTGATCCTTCTTGATAAAGCAAACCATAGGATTCCAGCAGTTCCAGGTCAATTATCAGATTTCCATTCCCATCAAACAGTTTTAAACTTTTGTATGGACCCCAACAATCCCAAAGGTGCCTCCAGTTCCATTTTCCTGGATAAACATCTTGATTTTCCATAAAAAATGACTAAAGCTGTATCATCAAAATGCCCAATTCTCATAAACCATTAGCCATACTGAAATTTTGAGGAACTTGATTGTGTTGTGAGCAAAAACAACAGCCAAAAATCAAATCACCTTGAATCTCACCATTCGAAGCCGCTGCTCAAAATTGTGCTCTGGCATCACTTCCTGTAATGTATAGACAGCTTCCCGGTTTTAGATTCTCGATTTGAAGGCCAAAATACAAACTCACCTGCAGACGATACAGCTAAACATGGGTCTCCATTCACGGTGAGCTTCCAAAGTGCTTTACTTGTAAACGGGGACCATCTTGAACACACAAGTAATCCACAATAATCAGTTACATAACAAGTTACAACTTTATAAACTTACCCAAATTTGTTCAGCATTGATTCAAAGCGATCTCGGTCTTCCTCCCGCGTAAACCTCCGTACAATATGAGAAGTCTCCCCAGGGCTTCCAGGTTTTATACAACCAATAATATAATAATCAGGGGGAGCAGATGACAAGCGCCATTTGCAATAGTAAACAATCTGCGGATTGTAATGTTCAGTGAGTTCATGCAACCATAAATATGATGAACACACCGCTTTTCAAAGATAAGGAATTGGAGAAGCCACAGGTAGTCAGCTAGTAAGCCAACGAAAGGAATACCATGACGAAGAATGTTACACACGTGTTTGGTTGTAAATGTCTCCACTCGCAACTTGGAATGTACTTCTAGATATTTGGAAGTCATGGGCACCTGAAAACAATTGGTGTGGACCAGACAAGGAAGTCACAGGAGGGATGTTTGGTAAAGACATGAGGGAAAGAATCGGCATGGGGTGAATAACGCAGTCAAGTATATAAGTGTGTGAACACATTGCAAAGCTGTTGCAAAGGCACAGCTGAATGCTCAATGACATTCGATGACATTCGATGGCCACTGGTCAGCTGCTCCTTCCTGTTTTGTCTTTCCTACTCAGTCACCGTGACACGCTGCGGAACATAGTGCCACTGCCAGGGTTATCGATGGTATGGCGTGGTGTATACGGAGCTCAAGGTCTCGAATGCTTATGTACGGTTGCATTTACTTTTCTCTCTAGACGGTTGGTGATTTGTGAATTGTAATTCCTTACCGCCAAAGTCTCAGACTGATAGGCTGGGGACTATGCCTCGGATATGGATCGTCTGAATTAACATTTCATTGCTCGGGAAGATGAGTGTTACGGAAAGGTACATGTCGAGCGATCCCAAAGGATAACGATATGGGCCCGAAAGACGAGGACAGATAACAAGGAGCCCGATGCGGCGAACCGCAGAACAACCCGTATGTAACCTCGATTCCGGTTCCTGTCAATGGCGAGCCAACAGCAGAGAACTACACTGAGACAATGTAAGCATGAAGAGACGCCGAACCTGGTGACGCTCTCGCTATCTTTGCCCGTAAACTCCTTCTCAGCATTTGGCCCTCCGAAAGCTACCAGCCTACACCGAATTCAAACCTCTCGTGCCTGAACACAGATGTCGCATGGGAATGTCCAGCTACGGTGCTGTAAAGACCGGGGCGTTTGCGGACAGGAATCACAGAAGGGTACCTTCATGCTGCTCGGAGAGGGAGCCACCAGCATTGGAGTGCACCAAAACGTCGATTCCGGTGCTGGCATATACGAGTTGCCTGCTGGACAGAGCCGGGATATCTTTCGCTTTAAGAATAAATACCACCGACGTTACCTGCAGAACGATATACAATACGCACCGTTGTCCTTAACCTTCTACATCATAGATCCAGCAGCCACGGCTCGAGTGATGCTGTAGTACAAGATCCAGAGGTTCACGACTACTTGAAGATAACGAGGTGTATAATCAATGGATAATCCATAAGACGCTCCAAGATATGGTAGCCTGATTGAAAGTAGCCTGGTCAGAATGTGTGCCGTTAAAAGTGGTAAGAAGCATACCTATATTTCCAGAAAGTCTTTCCGAGTATGCAGAGGGAGACTTGGTGAAATCTAAGGGAGCTAGATAATTCGAGACCATGGAAGAAAGGAAAAAGAAGCGTGTGAGAACCAAAATCCTGGGCTTTGTTCCGAACGTTCAACTGCTACAGCTTCAATGTCTTGTATTCACGGACAGAGAGCAAAATACGCTCTATACCTTGCTCCGTATGGTCTTTCGTTGGTTCCGCTATAGAGTACAGAAACGACCCCATTATTGCTTGCCAGGCCAAGGTGAACACGCACTAATACGACGTTCATCTTAAAAGTTGTCAAAGTCGGTCTTTCAACCGACAACTTCCGTGCCTACGTTGGCATGATCGAAGACGAAGTCGAAGAATTCATTTCCTCCGACGCCTCGCTCTCCACATACCAATCCAACGATATAACCGCCTGGGGCTCCTTCGAGTCCGTCAAAGCTCTTTCCGAAATCACGGTTCTCACAGCCTCGCGTACACTTCAAGGGAGCGAGGTCATAAACAAGAGTTTCGCACATATTTACACCGATTTGGATGGTGGATTCATGTTCATGTTCCCGAATCTACCGTTGGTAGGAAGAGAGACAGGGCACAGAAGAAGATGAGCGACTTTATGTAGAGTTTATTCAAAAGAGGAGAGCTGGAGGATCGGGACAGGTACGCCATGCTCTATTGGACTCTCATATCTGTTTTGTGCTCATTGTATATGTCTGTTAGCACGACCCATGATCGCCGCCCTCTTGGACCAGAAATACTGTTCCGGTAAAGCTCTCAAGAACCACGAAATCGCGCATATCATGATCGCTCTTCTCATGGCCGGCCAACACACCATTTTCGCAACCGGTTCATGAGCTCTATTGCATTTGGCTGATAGAGAGGACGTCGCGTGGGCTTCTCTCTTTTATTGAATGCCAAGTAACTAACGACTGTTTTTAGCGCGGTCCTATATCAAAAACAAGTAAAACACTTTGGCGTCAACGGTGAACCTGGCAAACTCCGTCCCATCGCCTATGAAGACCTCCGTGATCTTCCCGCCTTGGACTCTGTCATCAGGGAAACCCTCCGCGTACACCCTCCCATCCCCAGCATCATGCGCGCAGTTCGCGACGACGTCCCCGTCCTGCCTACTCTCTCTTTTCCCAACTCAAAGTCGGAAGGAACCTTGATTGTACCAAAAGGCCACGTCGTCCTTGCTTAACCCCTCTTTGCGCAAATGGACCCTGCGATATGGAAGAACCCGAACAAGTAGGAGCCTTCGAGGTGGAATGACCCCGAGGGTGTAGCGATGATGGCGTTAAAGGAATATACTGACGAGGGTGGTGAGAAGATTGACTTTGGGTTTGGTACTGTGAGTAAGGGGACGGATAGTTCGTATCAGCCATTTGAAGCTGGGAGGCATAGGTGTATTGGTGAACAGGTGAAGCTTTTTGGTTATCGAGCTATCGAACGTACACTAATTCTTATCCAACTAGTTCGCGTACCTCCAGCTGGGAACGATTCTCTCTATTCTCATTTGCAAGATGGAGTTTAAGCTTCCTACTGGAGTGCCAGAACATAATTACCATGTATGCTCACTATTTCTCTATGATATCTATTTACTCATTGAATCTTTTAGACGACGATCACCATGCCTAAAACACCGAGAGATGTACATTACAGACGGCGCCAGTTTGATTAAAACGCTACATGAGCGACTCCGTGCTAAGTACAGTATAGTTTAGATTGATCCCGTAATTATCAGTCTAGTTATTTCGTTGGTTTTTACCACCTGAAGTTATTGCGGCGCAGGTACTCCAATGCTCCAAGATTATTCTCTATTTTTATAACAAGGTTTCGAGAGAGATATCAGACGGACAATCATCGTCCCCTCTCGTGAATAAACTCCTCTCGTACGGACCCTTTGACCTTTTGTCACCTGGCATTGTGGTTCTTCTGTTCTTGTTTCAAAATTATTCTTCCCTCAGCTTCATTCTACTCAAGATGTCCCAACCTCGTATCGAAGAGCCAATATGGCTTAAACCATGCGACATACCCTCCCTTCGAACTCAAACATCGGAAACGGAAACGCAGATAGAGGATCTCGAAGGTCAGATTAAAAGTGCCAGGGAGGCTCCGAATTGAGGCGTCAAAAAGATTTGAACCTCATCGACATTGCTTCGCTCCGTAATATCCTGGCACCCATTCTACGAGTCCCGCTGGAGATTCTTTCTGAAATCTTCGAGCTTTCTTGTTTTCTCGACAAATATTCGTTTCGCTGGCAGAATTTTACTAGGAAAGTGTATAATGTTTGCGGTGTGTGTGTGGCTTGGAAAAAAGCAGCCCATGGAACTCCTCGACTCTGGTACACTGTAGGTCTTGGCCGGAGACAGTATCTCAACTTGAAGCCTGCTTGGGAGAAGTTGGGTGCATTAATGAGTGGATTTCTCGAACTCTAGATCATCCCTTGGACTTTTATTTGGATATTTTAAGATTGTACCCGATGCCAGCTATTCGTTGAGCTTCATCCCCTTTGGTCGCATTCGGCTGCTAGCTCTCGTGGGGAATCCCTCATTATTTCCTAATCTCCTCACCGTTCAGCGACTCGAGAAGCTTCTCCTGTTTCTTAGTACGAGTTATGTATAAGCGGAATCAGTAGTGTTCATAAAGACGAGCCTCGAGGTACGACGACATACCATAAGCATTTCATCCAAGTCCATTCGCCTGTGCCGCCACGCATTCATATCCCACGGGAACGGCCCTCTTCTCCTCTCCTCCCAATACCTTTCCTTCTTTCCTTCCTTCCTTGGCAGCTCATACCTATAATACCGACTAAGGAAAATATCCGTCTCACCAATAGGACGTGGATCATCCGCCGCAGCATGAACCACAGCACGTAACTCAACGCCCCCAACGAAAGCAGAATACAATTCCGGGTTCCTCTTGTGTAGCTCTGTACGAAAGAACGCACGTAATCGCACATCCTCAGGATCAATATCATCCTTGAAGTCTCCGGGAGGGTCAGAGCCAAATATGAATCGTTGACGACCCTCTTCGAACCACCCCACACCGCGGACCTCTGCCCATAATGGGCGAAAGGCGGCCGATTCCCAGTCGATGATACCTGTGATGATACCAGATTGGGGGTCAATGAGGATATTGCCATCGTGTAAATCACCATGAGAAAAGCAAAATTTGCAAGCATCTGCAGAAGGCCCAAAAACAGTGGAATTAGGGTAAAGTTTGTAGATACTCTGGAAGAGTTCGACACATTTTTCTCGAGTAGGTAGATCATAGGTTGACCTAGTAGAGGGATTACCGTTGAAAGCGATGAGTTTGACGTATTCGTCTGATGTGAAGATGGGCATTGTTTGGGAAGGAGTAGGAACCGTAAGACGATAGTTTACGAGAGATATATCATTGAGAGGTCCCAGTTCGTAATGGTTCTTGATAGTAACTTTGTGGTTGCAATGGCTTCTTAAAGCACGTAAAAATTCCGGAGACAAGGATGACCACCGCAGAGACCTGCTGCTGGATCTTATAGTAGTGCCGGGTATAGAAGAATCTTCCGAGTTGACAACCTTGTGATAGATCCCACCACAGCCGTCTGCTTTGAGTCTGGACAGCTGGTCGTAAAGATCGACGAGATCCAGAGCCAGCGTCCGCTTTTGGGTGTAATCGAGTTGCTCCCATCCCTCACCCATCTCGACACCGGGCATATGCTCCATAAGTATCCATTCAACGCCTACTGGGTTATTGGAATCCGAGCAATACGCATAGACCTTTGGGACAGGTAGCGTAGTGTGATCTATACGGAGCAGTATTAAGATTCAGCTTTACTCTGATAAATTTCGGATAATTACTTCTTACAAAGTCCATAGCAGCGACTTCATTCTCAGTTTTGAAGAGTGGTTTGACTGGTAATACCAAACGAGCAACGACACTATGAGTCTCAGCGTCACAAGAGGGTGCAATCTGGAAAGAGTAAACCTGGGCGTAGTTTTTGAACAGTTGGGAGCCAATAGGAATTGGTTGTCCGACTTCGTGGGGAGAGACACGGAAAACCTGGCAAATAATACCTTGGAGCGCATCCAAGTTGATGCTTACACCGAGCCAAGGGTCATCGTCCATGCTGAGATGGTGGTTTAGGTTTAGAGCGCAGAAAAAGACTCCTTTATGTGTCACGACATGTCGCATTTTGGAAAGGGGCTATAATCCAGAAAATTGAAAATCTCGGCCACTTGATATTTTCCAGGAATTTCAGAGTCGATGACGCGTCAGAGAGAGATTGCTTCGTCCCGGAATGTTCTGGCGCCAGTTCGAAATTTGGACGCCGATTGCTCATTGCCTCAACATTGCCTTCGGATTGTGCTGTCAATAGATATTTCCCCTCTTCTCTTGTTTCGTTTTCTAAACAGCGTAGCGAGACCTCTTTTCGATGATTTGTCATTTAGGACACTCGACTTTACTTACTTTATAACACATAGTATACAACCCAGTTACTAAGTAGTACACATACATACTACATGGCAGTCAGCCGCCGTTCAAATTCAAAACACCTCCGCTTCATCTGCATTCATTATTAGCGTCGTGAAAAACCTGATGATCTCGAGGTAGTGGTCTAGAGGAATATCTACAGGGTGCATGTGGTCAGTTTTCACGCAAGGCAGGTCAGAGAGAAGCGACGAATGAACGAATGGAACTCGAGGGAAGCAAATTTTCAATGAAACAAAAAACTCACTCTCATTAACCGTATGCACGCCGGTTGCAATCTCGCTTCCATACGCCGCGTTTTTGTGGTTGTATCGGAAGATGTGTCGAGTAAGATTCCAGTAATATTTCGTGTCTGGGGAGTGATTAAAAAAAAAGAATTTCACGTCAGTAATCGTTAAATCTCAGAAGCGAAACCTCACCCGTATTTCCCGTCGACATTCCTGGGCTAACGATGATTTTCTTCTCGTCCTCAACGTCGAAGTTGACATCATCACCCTTTGTCGCAGTCGTTTCAGCCTTGATTCCTTGGGCCCGATGAGAATAATACGTCGCCTTGATCGTCCCACTCAAAAAGTCCCATGGCTTGCTATCTTTTCCTGAAGTCGGCGTACGTGGAGCGGGCTCGAGCTCATGGTTGAATGCAAGCGAGAGTTCGATGTGGCCCTTTGATGATGATGTTGAGGAAGATTGGGAAGAGCAATGAGAGGTGGTGTAGAAGGACTCGGGAATAACGTCTTCCCCAAACGCTTTGAGAGTGAGGTTGAGCGACCGGGCGAGGGAAGTGATAGTCTGTGTGTCGCGTGCGGCGGTTTCGTTTACTGAGCTGTCAATAGCACTCTTGGTCAGTCACAATATCGGAAAAGAAAGAACAAGTGCAATACCTAAGAGTATTAATCCGATGGTTAATAATCGCAAATGCACTCTCCGGTAACGCATTTGACTTGACCCCTCCGGAAACGATATCCACTGCTTGCGTCGTCCCGACGAGACTAGAATAGAATTTGTCCTGTAGCACGAAATCCTTTTCGACTCGATGTAAGGCGGCATTGGAGTGACCGGAGCGGAATATGGCGCGTTTGAGAGAGTGAGGAATGTCGCGGCTATGTGCGGCCATGCAGACGAGGTTGTCGTAGGGAACAGTGTCTCGGGCCTATGGTACGGGACGAATCAGACAAGAAATGTAGAGCGAAAGGTCCAAAGCTCACAAGCTCAACGGGATATGGGTTTTTCTCAAACTCCGTAATAAGCGAGGCAAGGTATCCAATTGTCTGTCAATGGAACTAAGCAGACGTAGGAACAATTAAAAAGAGTGTCGCACCGTATGAACTGGAGGAACACTGGAATGACCTCCAGGTGACGTTACTTCCAACTTGATATCGGCGTGTCCTTTCTCTGCAACACCGGGAGTAGCGAAGATGGTTCCATAGACGTCTTTGAATCCTCCTGTTTAAAAGGCAATCATCCGTCAGCGTTTTCCCCGTGTAGATAGAGATGCACGCACCTCCTTCGTCGACAATAAACGCAAACGCATCTCTACCATAAGTCTCTTCGAGAGCTTTACCGAGATATTTTGCACCCTGGTATGGAAATTAGTGGATGAGAATGCGAATAATCAAGTCGTCCCTCACATAAATCCCGCTAGCCTCCTCATCAAATCCAAACGCGAGCACGATCGTTCTCTCGGGTGTCCAATCCTTCTTAATCAGCGTCTCCAGTGTCAGCATAATGGCTGTTAAACTGGCTTTATCGTCTGATGCGCCTCGACCCCAAATGCTTTCCCCATCGAAAAAGCCGGAGTAGGGCGGATGTGTCCAGGTAGAGACAGTTTCGGGATTGACAGGTACAACATCTATCAGAGTGCTAGTAAGTACAGAATGGGGTAAATAAAGAGACAAGTAATACCTTGATGAGCAGCGAGAATGTACGGTTTGAGAGAAGAGTTTGTCCCAGTCCATTCGTATATGAGCCCATAAGTGTTTACTTTGGCAAGAGAGAAAGTTTTGTTACTGAGAATACGATAAATTTGTAAGTAGACTCGTTAGGAATTGCAGTAACGCACATCAGGGGAAACTCTGCTACCAAATAATCATGTACGAGACCCATTGTCTCCCATCGTGAGTCTTGGCCTGGCGGTGGCATGTTGTCGTAAGATTCGGAACTATGCAGATGTTAGTACATTGTAAATCGTAAGGAAAGCAGGCTAAATCTCACGGAATCTGTATCAACCCACTCAATTTTCCAATTGCCAGCTCTTTAAACTCGTCAGTCCCGAGCATTTGACCAAACTCTTCCCAAAGGCCTGTATTCTTGGAGCTCTGAGGGTACAGTGCATCGACCTGAGCGCAGGAAGAAGCGCTAAAGTCGATGTCAGGGTTGGAAATAGCATAGTAGTAGCGCCTGTGTCCAGCAAGAGAACCAAGTAGGAGACAAGGGATGAGGAGGAGGGCGTAAAGGTGATATCGAGACCTCGGACGCGTCATGACCCAGTTGGACGGGCTTTCGGAAACTTTGCTATCCATATCGCGGATGAGGGCAAGTGGAAATAATCATATACGTATCATGCGAGCCTTTTATACACATTGGGAGCGATATTTTGCCGGACGGCGGAAGGCATGTGTTGCCGAGAAGTTGAAGAACCAAGCAGCGCGGAATTGCCTTCGTGAGCATGGGAAGGAAGAGGAACGCTAATAGTAGACGCTCTTTCGCCGTGGCGAAATGATCTAGGCGCTCATATTCAAATCTGGAAAGATAAGATTACTCCTGCTCTCTCCCGCGACCACGACTAGATGCATTGGATTTATGGCCCGACTGCACGCTCATTATATCGCTCGTTATTATCAGCACCAACAACTCCGATAACTTCCACCCCGCGACTCTCTTTTCCATATCCTTTTTCGAGATTCGCCTCCTCCGCCACCGACACTATTTTACATTCTTCCTCTGCGCCAGCTTTTACGACTCCTTTGAAACGCGAAAAAAAGAAAAAGTTGAAACCCAAGAAAGAATCGTTTCAGCAGCGCGATATGGATGGAGAGCTTGAAGGGAAAATGAATGAAATCCTTTTCGAATGGGCGCAGGAGAGAGATGGAGAGCAGCAAAGGGAGCTTAGGATGGAAGCGAATCAGATTCTTGAGGGGGAAGAGGAGCGTACGAAGAACGAACGTAACTCTGCAAATTCGGTGACCGACGCCAAAGGGAGGACCTGGCTTGACAAGAGGGTCAAACGACTTAAATTCGTCTTACAGCGGGATAAGGTGACGTTGCAACGAATGTCACGAATGGTGGGGAACGAGATGAGGAGGATTGAGAAACATGTCATAAAGAAAAAGCCTCGAGTTCCACTACCGCCCTCAGAGCCGAGCAAGATGCATGAACTTTTTGTATCTCATCTAAAAACCTACTTCTTAATTGAGACGAACCAAAAAGGAACGCAGCGACGTAAGTGTTTTCGTTTATGATTGACTGGGTCCTCGTCTAATATACTCTGTAGTTGTCCCAAAGAGTCGGTCTTCCGAAGGGACCGCCGTCTTTCCACAGACATTTGTTCGCCGATGGCAAAGAACAATCGCGAATGAATGAGGCTGCGTCCGACGTTTCACTGTTCAGAAATATTCAAGTACGTGTTGCACTCTCAGTCTGAGATACGTTGTCTAATTCAGAGGCCTACTTTCTTTTTAGCGTTTTTCTTCTTCACTTCCCTATACCTTTCACCTCATCTTCGTCGCTATCGCTTGAACATGAATCCTCTCAATTCATTCTCGTCCGTTAACGCGTCACACTATGTCAGTGGGCATAGACTCCATGCTAGGAGGCGGCGGCTGGCGCAGTTGGTGGACGGCGGACGCGATTCTGATTCTTCCGAATCTGTAATCTGTAACTCTGCAGTAGGATCCAACCGGGAGGGCACAAAGGAAAACTCATCATCGACTCAGCTTTAACGTTGGGTCAATTGTCGACTGACGGTGTGAGCTCAATGGTTGGGCTTGAACGTTCGGAATGGTCAGAGGCGGCGGAGCGCACCCGAGTGGTTTTTGAGGAGGAGAGCTGGAGCGTAGGAGGTGTGGCAACCGAATGGACTTCCGAAAGCGGAGGTTATCAATAGTTTGGTGATAATGAGCTGGGCAGGAAGGAGACTGGTGCGGATGGAGCGTAGGATGAACTTCGTTAGACTCATGCTGTTGTTAGATTGTAGGAGGGAAAGTAGCACATCCAACAAAAGAAATGTCTCTAAATATCTCGCCGTAGGGTCTAACGTCGAACTCGGAGCTTTCAACAGGTAACTACGTATGCAATCCCGCCTGATACTCGATTTGATTGAGCTGGGAAGGTTATAAAAGGTTATCTCATCTTCAAGGCTTCTGCATAGTTGACGGAAAGCGAGATATAAATCTCAACGCGACTCATGCTTGACACGATAAATATCTTGATTCGTAGATCTGCTACATGCGATGAATGGATTATGCCAGTGGTGTACAAGGCACTACTTTCATCGACTCCGCCCAATTTCTCACTGGGCGTATTTTCTGCCGCTACAGATAAGTTAATCATTATTATTTGTCCTCACATTACCTACCAATAATGATTAGTTGACTTGGAGAGGATCCGTAATGGGAGCGGAAGAATTTAACAAGCTAAGACACTTGATGAATGAAAGAAGAATTGAGCTAATCTCAGTAACTATACAGTACTTAGTACTTACTGATTCTTCTAATAATTTTAATTTCAAGTAGATATTTCCTAGAGACCTCAAAAAGAAAAGAATGAATACCAAGCATTGTTACTCCAGCAATACTAGTATTTTCAATTTTGTATGATTTATAAAACTTGTAACACTTTTCACAGGAATCCTACTATTTTAACCAAAAAACCTACATGTAAATCACATAATTCTCATTGAAAGACATTTTAGACGTGAAATTTAATATTTGAGTGCAAGACTTGGAATTTCACTTCTTTTTTGAGTAGCGTTCTCACAATAGCTTCATGACCCATTGATGCTGCTGCTTGAAGTGGACTTTCATATCTTCCACTGCCTGCATTGATATCAGCTCCATTTTCAAGTAGTGTTCTCACAATAGCTTCATGACCCATCAAAGTGGCTGCTTGAAGTGGACTTGCATGACCTGCACCATTCACATCAGCTCCATTTTCTAGAAGGAGATCGACAATAGCTTCATGCCCGTGGAATGCTGCTACATAAAGACAGGTTTTTGCATAGCATACTGCATTGGCATCAGCTCCATTTTCAAGTAGCATTCTTGCAATGGCTTCATGACCCATTGATACTGCTACTCGGAGTGGACTTTCATAACCTGCACCATTCACATCAGCTCCATATCTTAGAAGGAGCTTGACAATAGCTTCATGCCCATTCAATGCTGCACTATGGAGACAGGTTCCAACATGACATATTGCTTTGATACTAGCTCCATATCTGAGTAGCATTTTCACAATGGCTTCATGACCCTTTGATGCTGCTGCTTGGAGTGGACTTGCATAACCTGCACCATTCACATCAGCTCCATGTCCTAGAAGGAAATTGACAATTTCTCCATGCCCATTGAATGCTGCACCATGGAGACAAGTTCCCGCATAGCGTACTGCATTGACATTAGCTCCATTTTCAAGTAGTATTGACACAATAGCCTCATGACCTTTTGATGCTGCTGCTTGGAGTGGACTTTCATAACCTGCACCATTCACATCAGCTTCATATCCTAGAAGGAGCTTGACAATAGCTTCATGCCCATTCAGTGCTGCAGCATGGAGACAGGTTCCCACAAAGCATACTGCATTGACATTAGCTCCATTTTCAAGTAGCATTCTCACAATAACCTTGTGACCCCTTGATGCTGCTGCTTGGAGTAGATTTCCGTAACCTGCACGGTTCACATCAGCTCCATTACATAAAAGAAGGTTGACAATAGCTTCATGCCCGTTGAAGGCTGCAGCATGGAGACAAGTTCCCGTATAGCATACTGCATTGACATCAGCTCCGTTTTCAAGTAGCATTCTCGCAATGGCTTCATGACCTATTAATGCTGCTGCTTGGAGTGGGTTTCTAAAAGTTGTGCCATTTACGAAACCTCCATGATCTATAAGGAGCTTGACAATGCCTTCATGTCCATTTGAGACCGCTGCTTGGAATGGGTTTCCATAATCCACAACATTTACATCAGCTCCATTATTGAGAAGCAGGCTGACAATAGCTTTATCCCCTTCAGATGCTGCATCATGGAGAGCAGCTCTAAAGATTTTGCTTTGTACATCAAGATTAGCTCTGTTGTCTAGAAGCATTTTTACAGTGAGATCATGCCCTTTAGTAGACACTGCTGCTTGAAGTAGAAGAAGCATGATAATAGCTTGATTACACTCTAATATTGCCTCTTGTAAAGCATTCTGATAGTATGCACCCTCACAAATGGCATCAGCTCCATGAGCCACAAGAAGCTTGACAGTAGATTCATGTCCCTTAGATACAGCTTCTTGCAGAGCAGTTCCATACCAGCTGACCTGTAAGCTGATATCAGGCCTGCAGCCTACAAGAAGCTTGACAATAGTTTCATTCCCACATCCAGCTGCAACCTGGAGGATATTCTCATAGTAATCACTTTCTAAATCACCTCCATGTCTCAGCAGGAGTTTGACAATACCTTCATTTCCACCGGATACTGCTGAGTGGAGACCCTTTCCATAATATCCAGGATTCACATCGACATTTGTACCATTCTTTAGAAGGACTTCAACAATAGCTTGATTTCCTGTAATTATTGCAGCTTGTAGAGCATTTCCATGGTACCCACCTTGTAAACAATCATCAGCCCCATTGTCAAGAAGTAGCTTGACCAGTGGCTTCATGTCCACCTGATGCTGCAGCTTGAAGTGCATTTCCATAGTATCCACCTTGTAAACAATCATCAGCCCATTGTCAAGAAGTAGCTTGACAGTGCTTCATGTCCACCTGATGCTGCAGCTTGAAGTGCACATCAGCAAAACCTGGGTGATGGCCATAGAGGCCATAGCAATCTATAGGAAGCCATAGCAGCCATAGTGCTATGAAATGCTATGGCTTCCTATGAGCTCCTATGAGCTCCTATGAGATTACCGAGCGCGCAAACTAGCTGTCAACATCTTGACAGCTGTCAGTCTCTCCCGCCAATGCTATATAGCATCGATGCTTCGGCGTTATAACTTCCCCAAGTTCCCTTCCTTCCCTCCCCCAACTTCCTTTTTTTTCCCAAGTCGAAGCTCCGAGTTGCTTTAGTTTGGATGTCCTTGGTAAGTGTCACCCTTGGACTTTACTTGATATATCTAATTAAGCATCGGTAGTGTTACCATTTGGTACTTAGAGTACTATAGCTTCGTTTACACTACGTAGTTGTACTTTTTGACTCGCTATGCTTACTACAGTACCAAGGCCATTGACAATATAATATGATTTTATTATTATTTCTTTCGTCTCGCAACTAAGTGAGGGAATTGATTCCGAAAGCAGTCATACATTCATTTTTCAATTGAAACCGCCCTGACAGATGTCATTTGCGAGAAATCCATAGCAACTTATAGCAATCCATAGCAGTCCATAGTTCTGGACAGATGGGGACCTTGCTATGGGTGCTATGAGTGCTATGACTGCTGGACAGAGCTGTACAGCTCTGTCCAGTACGCCCAGGTTTTGCTGATGCATTTCCATAGTATCCACTTTGTGCATTTACATCAGCTCCATTGTCTAGTAAAAATTTAATAATGGTTGCATATCCCTTGAATGCTGCTAATTGGAGAGCATTGCCACCATTTCCCCCTTGTGTATTGGCACTCACTCCATTGCCTAGCAGAACCCTCGCTACATCTACAGCCTCGCTTGATGTTGCTGAATAGAGGACATTTGAACAGAGGACATTAACATGATCTCCATCTTGTGCATTGCCATTGGTACTATGGCTTATAAAGTGTTTTACAATGGCATCATGGCCATTTAGAGTTGCAACTTGAAGAACGTCACTCCGTAGACCTTTGATATCAGCTCCATGATCTAGAAGAAGCTTAACAACTTCTTCATGGTTATTGGACACTGCTTCTTGCAGTGTATTTCTATACCTTGTCAGATAAGTTCTGATATGAGCTTGTGAAAAAAGTTTGACAATATTTCCATATCCCTTGGAAATAGCCTCATGTAAAGCATTTGTATATCCGCCCAAATTTAGATTTTTCTTATTGTTGAGAAGAAGCTTGACAATCTCCTCATAATTATTGGAAGCTGCAACATAGAGTGAATATGCATGGCTTCCAGTCCAAATCCTGACATTCTTGAGAAGGATCAGAAGTATAGAGTCATAGTTATTAGAGACTGCAGCATAAATAACATTTCCATAGTAGCCACCCTGTGCATTGGCATCAGCCCCACTTTCTAAAAGGTGCATCACAATAGGCCCATTGTTACCAGATACTGCTGCTTGGAGTGCATTTCCGTAGTACCCTCCCTGTCCATTGATATGGGCACCACTTTGAAGAAGTAACTCAACTAAATTTTTGTGATTTGTGAGAGCTGCATAATAAATTGGTTCACCAATATTGATCCCTTCCTTCATCTTGGTTAACATGTTACTCAATCGCTCACTATTATCATATCTCCATTCCCTCCAAGTTTCATAATATTCATACATCCGTGCCCAGTTCCCAAATTGATGGGTTCCATCCTGTAAAATTTCACAACACAAACCATATAATGGGTGGTCTGATCTTTGAGGTTGAACTTCTCTCATGTGAGATAGCCAGTATTTGGCCGCATAGGGTATTAGTGGAAATAGGTGCCACACATCATCATTCTGAAATACAGAAGTGTCCAATTTTAACAGATATAAAAGACATGCTTGGGCAATGTTATCATGAGCTAATTGTTCATTGATTTCAAACAAGCCCACTGTCTGAGTCCAGTTGGAAGTGTGGATTAAGAACTCCTTCACTGAGTTATGTGACAGCTGAACAACATTATTTGAGCCAACTGTTACAAGATTGGAATCAATGATTACATGAACTTTGAGGTGTACTGCACTGCTCTGTTCAACTTGGTGATGTTCCAGGTCTACAGCTAAAATATCTGCAACTTGTTTTAGGTTCAATGGTTCAAATGCATAAGTAAGCCACAGAAGCAGATAATGGGCATCTTTGCCATGTACACCTTTGTAGGACCTTTGCATTGCCTGTATATAAGTTGTTTCCAAGTCGCTTGGTAGATTTTTTAAGGCTTGCCGGACCATTTTTTCAGTTGTACATTCTTCCAATGTCCTGAGTTGACAGTCAACCCAACGAAATCTAAAACATCATCTATGTGAGCAAAAAAAAATTATTCAAAATCAGGTCCTGCTTACTGTCCTTGAGATTTTTGAAATAGTGTTACCATAACTTCAGAATGCAAACTTTTACTAAAGTCAAGGTTCTGGAGCACAACTTCCAAAAAAGTGGAAATATCTTCATGAATCCCTGAATTTTCAGCATCAAGAGTAATTTGTATAGCAGTTCTTGCTGCTTTGCCCTCTGGAGAGTAACGACTTGTGATAGCAATACAAAGTGTTTCTGAATGACTTGTGATCCATTTTAGAACCTGGCCCTGTGCTGCTTTGGTGCATTCATCTAATGCATCAAGTACAATATATCCTGCCAGTTTCTCTTTCATAATAGTGCTCAGGGTACTTTCCAGTTGCAAATTGGTGGGTGGAGCAGCTGAAAGGCCATGTTTGCAGCTGTGATACAAGTCCTGTAAAGCATGGTGAATGGAGTGATGGTGGAAACCCATCTGTTGCAAAAGAGACAACAGAAATCCTTGATATGAAGATTTGGCACCAGAGTTGTCCCTGGAATCAAAATAGTGGGACCACACAGCATCAGGAGCAATTGTGGAAAGATCTTTAATAATTGTTGTTCTAAGAGGAAATTTCAGAATCAATAATTGATTCAAACAGTTGAATCAACCCACGACAACACAGTTTTCCCTGACCCAGCTAGAAAATAACATTGAAGACATATATCATTGTTAAAGAGGTGAAAGCCATACCTTTGCCTTGGATCCACAGCATGCTAGGTCCATTTTTCCACTTGACATACTCTGGATGGTTGAGTATCCATTGTCCAGTTCCAGCTGCTTTCTTGTTTGTAGCTGCAGTGAAATTAATGAAGCAATTTGGAGCACTTAGCCAATTGTGAATTTTCTGCTCTTCATCATTTGCTAAATAGCATCTAATTGAGAGCAGCACATTAAGCAGAGAAGTTTGACCTTGAACCTACACATAAGAATGAATTGGCCACCATGAATCTCGAAAATTTGAAGCATTTGCAAATAAACTTTGATAGATGATGAGTCATTGTCAATTATCAAAGCTGTAAACTTTAAGATTTACCTAGGACCAGGATAGTTATGGATTGATACAGGTTCCCCACTTTGAAAGGCAAGGTTATCCATTATGTTCCACTATTCAAGTTGTTAAGATTGCTTACCCCTTCAATTGGCCTGACATGATTGATGGTGGGGGCGAAAGCTGCGAACTGTCAGTTCCTTATATACCCAACGCGCAAGGGGCATTCGGCAGTAGGGCGGCAGACAGAATGGCATAAACGTGACCTGTCAAGGTGTCAAATGATTAGTAATATAAGAAGGATCATTAGTTATAACTCTACGTCAAAATGCCGCAATGCCGATCCGAGCGTTTAACGACTATCGCGTTAAGCCTTTTGCATCGTAGAGGGCAGGGACTCTATTGCTAAAAGGATCAGAGGTATAGAGGGCCGATGAGAGCATTCAGACGCTTGAACCGAGTGAACGAAAAGAATGTCGACGTGTTCATTATGGAAGTAGTAGGGCCAAGCGCGCTAATCAAAATCTCACATAGGGTCTTGCCTAACTAGGAAAGATAACATAGGGTCTCTACATTGCTCCGTGAGAGTTGGATCTCGGCGCCGCGGCTTACCCATTGATGGATTGATATGTGCCTTGGCCTCGCCTTAGGTCGCATTATAGCCCAACCAGACATTGGTAAGGAAACTCTTCTCTCTGTGCTTTATCACAGATGTCAGAGCTTGAACTACCAGATAATTCGAGTCAAAAGTACCATACAATGTTTTCTCTCTCACAAGTGTGCGCAGAACAAATATATGCATCTTTTGATCTACATACATTGTAACCATCATCTGCGTCGACATCCCCATAGTCTTCTCTTAAATCTTCCTCTTCTTCTTCCGAGTCAGAGCTTCCACTATCATCTTCTGATATATCATACGTCTAAGGATGATGGAGTAACTGCACCCCAAAAGCTTGCGGACTGAACAACTTTGTCTTGTGCAGAAATTACCGGGCGTTCTCAAAGTGTTCTTCAACTGGATAATGACTAGGCCCCCAGTATAATGTAAATACACATCCCAATCAGGAAATCTATGAAGATGATGAGCCTCAAAGTAATTTGAAGAGAGAAAAAATGCTCACATACTCACGCAGTGATACCGCCAATCAAGATCTTCATCCGGCTCGCCTTCATTCCGATCCTCCCATTCTTCGAGATCATGCACTGCGCTCGTTCTTCCATGCGCAAATGCAGGAATAATGTGGGATTCTCATACCACCTTGCCTGGGTTAAGAACACCATAGGCGTTTGAATCACTATCAGGAAAAACTCCACTCGCACCATGATATTTTTCATCAAGGCGGAACCTTTGAGCCCAGAGAACATCGAGTGTGGTAGGAGATATGCTTACACCTGGCTCATTGATTGAAACATCGACACCAATGATCTGCGCGTAGTCAAGCATGCGCAGATACTTCTGGTGAAAGTATCGTGATATCACGGTGGGAGCGAAGATTTACAGAATCTTGCTGTCAGCGCATATCATGTTAATGTTAGTAGAATGTGTTTCGTTTGAGCACTCCTTTGGCTCAGCTGGACCGAACTCGCTTCCATCACCGGTCCATGTAGGGTGCTGCATCCGAGATGAAGCATGTTCCTCCAACTTTCCATGAAAATCGTGGACATACTGTCAATAAGATGAATGAAATGCATAAAGAGACACTTTAGCGGAAGCATCTCCTCCTATGGTGCTTCAACATACTGAGTCGTGGACGGATATGAGTTTCGACCTCCGAGATCTTGATGTACTGATAATGTGCTGGTGAGGATAATTGCGAAGTGGCTAGGAATAGTAATGATATAGGCTTTCTACAGCGGTCGCCTCACTTGTGTTCCCTGATCTTGGGTTGCTGTTCTCCAATCTTGCAGATGAGCTACTCGTCATTCAAGTTGATTGGAGTCGAGTTATTGGCTTGTTCGCTTGTGCGCTGGTGCGCCCGTAAAATCTTTTGACTCGACGGTGGCTAGCTCTCCTTGAAAAAGAAAACAAAGCTTGTAGCAAGCTGTCAGAAGAAGACGCACTGTTTGGATGGTATCATATGAGTCCAAGTATGAATCCGTAGTCCCATAACATCGCATTGTTGACACGTATCCTCCGAGTGCGTGAAATTCAAGACTGCGCTCTTCCCTTTCTCGATCATCTGTCGGCGTCCCCTGCAAACTGTTGTCTCAAAGCGTAACATCCACGGAGATAATTATGTAAAAATTCAAACCTTTAAGCCTGCACTCGTAGTTCGAACGGTAACCATTTGCGCGCACTTGCACAAAAAATAGATTTCATAGTGAGTCGGGAAGAGGAAACACGTGCCACGTGCCACGGTTTGCCGCGCGTTGTCACGCGTCACGTTGATTTCTTCCTCTCTTTCTTGTACGAACTGGCTATACTTTTATCATGTACGATCCCAACGAAATCGTCGCAGATAGTGAAGGAGAAGAACGAAGAACTTCTTATTCCACCGATTGTTGCTGTCGCTGGTGAGGTGAACTCTTGCTTTTCTGCGTTATTTATTGACTTTCATCTTTCTGGGCAGCTACTTCAACAATTTCCGAGTTTACTATCAACACAACCGCTGCGAACGACAGTGTAATATCCAACTTTTCTTCCCTTGTACCTCAGCAACAGGCTACCACCTCAGCCTCAAATAAAACTCGACCCAAAGCACGGCCCATTTCGAAATCTAGAGTCGCCGCAGCTGCAGATTATTCGCACATATTTACGGATAACATGACTCCAAGCATTGCTGATCGAGCTAAAATGCGGAAACGGACCTCGACCGTTCATGCTCAGCCTATATCGGAAATCATCGAATTAACCGACGACGACGACGAGTTGATTTTGAAACCAAAGAAGCAGAGAAAGTCGAACCCGAAGAAGGCTTTGTATTTGCCTGCTCCACCTGAATCATCATTACCCATGGCTACCAGTACATCTTCGAATTCACAACTTCCTCCGTCTGATCCACCGCAGTCTACTCCTTGGGACGAATTCCGAGACTTTGGGATTCCGCCCATTGTGACTCTTCCTAATCCCTCTTCGTCAGCTTCTACTGGTATGGGCCCTCCGCCTCCGCCATTCTTCGCACCAGATTCGTCTTCTCTTCCTCTTCCTCCGGCTGCTGAACTTGAACCCGAACCCGAACCCGCTCCGCCAACACCTGTAAACGACAATACGAAACCAAAGGCGAAGAAAACACGGACGAAGAAGAACGATGATGATGACGATTTTGAGCTAGAGGCAGAAGTTGGAACGAAAGGGAAAGGCAAGAAGCCGGCGAAAGGGAAAGATAAAGATAAAGCGCCAGTAAGTTGACAAGATCTCCTCTGATCATTCGCTTCTTCGTGTATTCACGTTTGTTCAAGGTAAAACCGAAGAAGGAAACGAAGAAGAAGAAAGATGCTGCTTCTGCTGCGTGCTTCGAGTTCCGCAACCTGAATTCAAGAGTCATGAATTCATCATGGATTCTGACGATAACATGGATATCGACGAAGCGATCCTGTCTTCTGTAGCCGTGCTCCCGAAACCTAGCACGAGCACGAGCAACAGTACCAATGCTAACGCAAAATCCCACTCTACTCGCATCCGAATCCCGCCTCGAATCCCGCCTCAAACCGACGAGACTCATCCAAACCCGCAGTCGGAACGTACGCCAGGCTCACCAGTGAATAAACGACCTGCGGAGGACGAATGGCGAAGGCGAGGACTTGGGCGAGTTCGGTGAACCTCAGCTAGAAAACGGAAACAGAAACGGGAAAGGCGCTCAGAGTCGGAGTCGGAAGAAGATGCGGAAAAGTGACGAAGTCGACGCTGAGCCTGAGCCCGAGACTGGAGCTGGAGCTAACGAGGATATGGAGATGGACTTCGATGTGGCTATGACAGTCGCAGCAGCAGCTTCCAAGGTGCAGGCCAAGTCGAAGTCGAAGAAGGGAAAGAACGCGAAGAAAGGAAGGGTGGTACTTTCTGAGGACGAGGAGGAAGACGAAGCTGAGGTCGGTGAAGGGAAGGAGAAAGCATTGGATGACGACGCTATGGACGCCACTATGGCTTTGGCTCCGACTACTGCGATGATCACGACGACAAAGTCCCGCTCGAAAGCGAAAGCCAAGGTAGTTGTAGCATTGACGTCGACATCCAAATCGAAGTCGAAAGCTAAAGGCAAGTCAAAGGCTACAGCGAGCAAGGATAAGGATGGGATGGGGATGAAGAGACTGGGATCGCTGAACCCGACGCCGACATTGGTGAAGTCGCTGGTTCTGGCTCGAGCAGTAGACTCAAAGTGAGTTTGCTCGCTTTGATTACCGACTTTCTCTTTCGATGGATTATTAATCGCTGTCTCTGTATCATCCATCCAGGAAAACCTATTTCCGCCTGACTTCACCTGTCCCTCAAACTCCCATTGCCAGTACCAGCGCGCGCGCTTCCGCCAAAGCCTCAGCATCACCAGCCCCACTCAAATACCCTACCCTCGCCTCCCGCTACACCATCGCGCCCAAATCCACACGAAATCAATCAACGCCAATGTCCGAACTCATCAGACGAGTCAACTCGATGCCGAATTCACAGTTCAAGAGTCCAGTCATGAAGGGTCGCTGGTCGTGGTCGTGGGAGAGCGGGTGCTAACGCTAACGCTGATGAAGGTGCTAGCGGAAGCACAACTCCAGTCGGGTCCGGTGGCTTAACAGCCTACTCCCCCTACCTCAAATCTTCCCGTGCCTTCCTCTCCCGTCATCGCTCCACTGCACCCAAATCGGCGCTCTCCGCCGCTTGTCCCGCCTCCTCCCCCGCCTCGGCGTAAAACCAGAAAGGAGATGGAGTGGGAGAAGAAGGATCCCGAGGAGAAAGAGGAGCTGGAAGAGAGGTGGGAGGAGGAGGTTATTAGTAGTGTTGGAGGGTGAGTGAGTGGTTGGCGCTGGGGGAGGAGCAGAGGAAAATGATGAAGAGGATGAAGAGGGATAGGGAGTTGGGGTTAGGTGGGTGGGAGGAATAGTGCTTTGGACTTTCGTGTTTTGAGAGCGATTACTTGCAGTATTAGTATGGATGAGTTATGTACATTGCTATCGAAACAACGTTCATTTGTAGTACTTCTATCGATGACTAAAAATGGAACAAGAAAAAAAGGGATACGAAAAAGGATTCTTGAAGATAGCTCTAAGACCACCGTAAGATTCGAGCTCGAACCCTTTGTGAAGGAAACACATCACGAAAACACAAGATCGCCTTGGCAAAACACCAGATGGCTACCGGATTAATCAAACACGGCGCTACCATTGCGTCAGCTATGAAGTGCAATACTTGGACTAGTAAACCTTTCGACTCAAATCGGGTCCATTGACATCATCAGCCTGCTCAACTTGAAGCTTGAACGGTTGAACTTCGGGACGGACCTCATATCCTCGGACAACCGAACTGCCAACTACGAATTCATTGCAGTAATTAAGAGAGACTACTGTAGAGTAGTCGTACCTGAGTTCACTCTGAATCGTAACGCTATCCCTATCGTTTGAGTGCCCTCTCTGTAACCACAAGGTTACATTTTTTTTTGATATCCACAGTGTTTACCTCTCTCTCTCTCGACCTCTCACAAAAACTCCAACTCCAACTCACTTCCCTTGTCCCTGCTCTGGACCAGCCTCAGCTTGATCAACTGGGCCATTCCAACATCGACAAGGCTCCCCTCACTCTCAAAAAGTCGATGAAAATTTTACAGAAAAAGATAATTTATTATTATTATTATTATTACTATCAGCATGATCATCGGGATCGCCCTCTGAATCAGAAGAACTGTCAGGTTGAGGGACATGGGTAGAACGCTCAACCTGGGTCCGACTTATGGACAGCCCAACGGGACTATCCTGCGTATGGGTCTGGCCGCCAGGGCCAGACTCCTCTTGAGGGCCTTGCTGTGCTTCGGGAGCCGGGTTGAATTTTAAATGAGATCGGAGTACCCGTTTGGAGGTGACATCCGAATCTCGGTCTTGCGATTTGTCGGGTTTCGACATGCTGTGTTGTCCTTGAAAAATTTCTGTAAAATTTTCGTCAACTTTTTGAGAGTGAGGGGAGCCTTGTCGATGTCGGAATGGCCCAGTTGATCAAGCTGAGGCTGGTCCAGAGCAGGGACAAGGGAAGTGAGTTGGAGTTGGAGTTTTTGTGAGAGGTAGAGAGAGAGGTAAACGCTGTGGATATCAAAAAAAAAATGTAACCTTGTGGTTACAGAGAGGGCACTCGAACGATAGGGATAGCGTTACGATTCAGAGTGAACTCAGGTACGACTACTCTAAGTACTCTACTCTACTGTATATATAGGATAGGTGCCGGATCGGCCGGCAGGATGGAGGGATCTGTATCTAATCAGGACCCCTGATAATACCGCCTGAGCTCTGATCCCAAAAGGCCGGATTTTGGCCAAATTTAGAGGGAATGTATCATGCCAAAGGCCGAATTTTGACGCTTTTTGGATGGTAGGTCTAGTGTAAAGAAAGGCCGAAAAAGACCGATCGGAGACCAGGTTTGATCCAAAAGGGCCGAATTCTGGGCCAAATTCTTGGATTTTTGGAGTGATCAGACTCAAGAGTACTCGTACTTTCTACTCGTACTTTCATTTGCTGGAAAAACGAAACGAAGCCAACGCCACAACACACATAATGATCTTTGAAGATCCTCGACGTTCAAAGCGCCGTTCAGAAAATTCTCGCAGATCCATTCCATCGTGGAAAGCGTAAGGGAGATGTTGACGTAGAGGAATTATTGCCGGCGACCAGGCGTTCCGATATTTGAATGTCTGTAACTTATAATTGCAGAAATTGTAGTCCAAAATGGGCTGAAAATGCTTAAACGGCGGAAAACGAACTTATCAGAGGTATGATGCCTAAAAGGGCCGAAAATGTAAATTTTCAGAGCAGGTATAGTGCAAAAGGCCGGATTTTCCCCAAATCGGGCCATAAAAAAGGGCGAATTTCGACCATTCGGGATCAGAGCTCCAGCGGTATTATCAGGGGTCCTATCTAATCTGTAGGTACTCGTTACACCGCCGTACCTTACAAAAGCGACTCGACCGGAACCAAACACGATCTCCGTGAGCTCTGTTTTGCGTAGATGTTGCTTGGCAGCGCGTCTAACGTCTACATCTTCAGTGTACTATCTCAATGGAATCGTCGCAGATAGTGAAGGAGAGGACGAGGATCTTCTTATTCCGCCGATCGCCGCAGTCGCTGGTGCGTTGAGCTCTTGCTTTTCTGCGTTATTTACTGACTTGACTTTTTGTCAGCTGCTAAACAATTTGCGAGTTTACTGTCAACACAATCATAGACTTCTGTATTGACGCCTTGAAAACACAATGGCTACGAATGACAGTGTGATATCTTCTGTTGTACCCAAGCAACAGGCTACCCCAAAATAAAACTCAAACCAAACCAAAACCCATTCCGAAATCTATCGACGCAGCTGCAGAGTCTTCAACAATATGACTTCATTGCCAATCGGGCCAAAATAAATGCGGAAACGATCTTCGACTGTTCATGCTCAGCTGCCATTGGAAATGCAGAATCGTTGGCTACCAGTACATCTTCATAACTCCTCCGCCAGTCTACTCCTTTCGATTTGGACGAAATCCGAGACCTTGGGATACCGCCCATTGTGACTCTGCCTAATCCCGTTTCGTCAGCTTCTACTGGCATGGGCCCTCCGCCCCGGCCATTCTTTGCACCGGATTCATCTTCTCTTCCCCTTCCTCCAGCTACTGAATTTGAAACCGAACCCGAAACTGCTCCGCCAACACCTCTAAACGACAGTACGAAACCAAAAGCAAAGCAAAGAAGAAGAACGATGATGATGACGATTTTGAGCTAAAGGCAGAGGTTGGACCAAAAAGGAAAGGCAAGAAGCCGGCGAAAGGGAAAGATAAAGAGAAAGTTCTGGTAAGTTGACAAGATCATTCGCTTCTTCGTGTATTAACGTTCGTTCAAGGTAGACCGAATAAAGAAACGAAGAAGAAAGACGCTGCTTTCGCCACTGGTGCTTCGGCTCCGCAGCCTGAATTCATCGAGGATTCTGACGATAACATGGATATCGACGAAGCGATCCTGTCCTTTGTCGCTGTTCTCCCGAAACCGAACACGAGCACGAGCAACAGCGCCAATGCCAACGCGAAGTCCCTTCCCAACAACATCCGAATCCCGCCTCGAACTCAGCCTCAGATCCATCCAAACCCATAGCCGAGTTCACCGGGGAATAAACGACCTGCGGAGGACGATGGCGAAGGCGAGGGCTATAGAGATGGGGGGAAAGTGGGACTGTTCAAAGGAATGGGAAAAGCGCTCAGAGTCGGAGTCAGAAGAAAATGCGGAAAAGTGACGAAGTCGAGCCAGAGCCAGAAGTTAGAGCTATGGCTGAGGAGTTGGAGATGGACGTTGATATGGATATAGCAGTGGCAGCAGTGGCAGTAGTAGCTTCTAAGATGCAGGCCAAGTCGAAGCCGAAGAAGGGAAAGAATGCGAAGAAAGGAAGGGTGGTATTTTCTGAGGACGAGGAGGAAGAGGAAGCTCAAGGTGAAGTCGGTTAAGGGAAGGAGAACGACACGGATACTGGGATAGATGACGACGCTATGAATGGTAGGCTCCACCGGCTAAGACTGCGACGATAACGAAGCCCCGCTCGAAAGCGAAAGCCAAGGCAGATGTAGTATGAGCGTCGACATCCAAATCGAAATCGAAAGCTAAAACCAAATCAAAGGGTTCAGCGAGCAAGGATAAGGATAAGGATGCGGATGAAGAGGCTGGGATCTTTGAACCCGACGCCAGGGCAGACGCCGTCATCGATGAAGCCTCTGGTTCTAGCTCGAGTAGTAGATCGAAAATAAGTAAGTTCGTTTGATTATTCATACCGCAACTTTCTTTTCGTATCCAATATTAATCGCTGTTTCTATACAGGAAACCCTATTTCCGTGTCCTTCATCTGTTCCTCAAACTCCCATTGTCAGTACCGGCGCCCGCAGCACCTCCGCTTCCGCCAAAGCCTCAGCATCACTAGCCCCACTCAAATGCCCCACCCTGCCTCCCGCTACACCATCGCGCCCAAATCAACGCCAATGTCCGAACTTATCAGACGAGTCAACTCGATGCCTAATTCACGGTTCAAGAGTCCAGTCGTGAAGGGCGCTGGTTGTGGTCGTGCGGGTGCGGGTGCTAACGCTAACGCTGATGAAGGTGCTAGCGGGTCCGGTGGCCTAACAGCCTACTCACTCTACCTCAAATCCTCCGGCTCCTTCCTCTCCCTCATCGCTCCGTTGCACCCGAACCGGCGCTCCCCGCTCGCCGTATCGCCTCCTCCCCCGCCGAGGCGTAAGACCAGAAAGGAGATGGAGTGGGAGAAGAAGGATCCTGAGGAGAAAGAAGAGTTGGAAGAGAGGCGGGAGGAGGTTATTAGTAGTGTTGGAGGGGTGAGCGAGTGGTTGGCGCTGGGGGAGCAGAGGAGGATGATGAAGAGGATGAAGAGGAACAGAGAGTTAAGATTGGGTAGAAGAAATAGTGCTTTGGACTTTGTTTCGAGCCTCGATTACTTGCAGCACCAGTATGGATGAGTTATGTACATTGTTAACAACAGCGTTCGTTTGTGGAGTAATACTTCTGTAAATATGTGATATTATAGAGCAAACATAAAAAGAATCGTCAGGAAGGCTTTCGCTCCACAAAAGAAAACGAAAGAAGAAGCCAGCTCAAAAGGATTCATGACCACGGTAGGACTCGAACCTGGAGCCTTTTGGTAAATAAATTCAGCAATCGACCAAACGCTCTACCATCGAGGGTAGTCATACAGATTCTGTACTCGACACTTGTACTAGTAGACCTTCGACTGAGGTCTATTCACCGAGCTTCCGGGAAGACTTCATGCCAAACTGCCAACACAGCGTGCTTGTCTGGCAAATGGGGCACCTAGATATTATCCGTACTACCGTAGCTATGCTTTTTTCACCCATTCCGCTCGGTAGATCTCATAATCTAATGTATGCTGCGTCCCTAACGGCCACATAGTCGTCGATAAACATCTCGAGATCGCTTAATAATAAGTAATCGTAGAACGATATAAACTTGATATAAACCCCATAACTCGTCCACGGCATCCCCACTTCTTCCTTCCTTTGGTTCTTCCGATGACCTCTTCCTCCAGAGTCCTCAGACTAGTACCCATTCAACGGCGCATGCAAGACACTGATGATGATATAGGCAGGGTTGAAATGTATGGCCATCTCAACCTTGCCTATGTGCTCACTAGCCTCTTCGTTGTTGCCCATCGTCGGCCCTGAATTGTGATAAGTATAAATTTAGCCTCGCACCCTCTTGCTCGTCTTTCTTTCTGCTTACTTTCAACTTTCTAGCTCTGAGTACCCCACTCCCGGTTCAGTGATTTCCTCTACCATGCAATCGGCGGAATCTGCATTCCTTACCTCCCCGCACCTTGAGGTCCGTAGCCATACTTCTTCATCTATTTACTTGGGATACGATTGGTGGACGGTGTTAAGCTGATATCATAGTGTAAGTTTAAGGTTTTGCAAAGACTTATACTAACCACGGTCCACGTTGTTGTGCTAGAACATGGCTACCTGGCATAGCGTGTTTGGCTTCGATTGTTGAACTGCTTACCAAAAGGTTGCTCCTGCCGCGGTCATGGCCTGTACTAAACGTTATTTCCAAGTCGTTTCTTCGTCTCCTTTTTTCTTTGTTTCCATTTGGTTGATGCAAATACTAGTAGTGAGAACAAACGAACGTTATTAATAGCAATGTACACAGCTTTCAGTGGAATCCGTGAATCTATGATAATTTATTTTCATACACAGTGACAGTATACATTGCTCAAACGATTATTACGGTTTCACGATACATATATATGTTCAATGCTTTCATAGATAGAAAAGTTGATATTCGTCGCTTTGGCTTCACGTGGCACGGGCCGCGTGAGCTAAATTAGACCACGACGTGCTCTCAGGTTACTCTTGGTTTCGTCTTCCTCCCGCTATAATGATTGTGTTCTATTATCACGAGCTGTGACTCAACGCCGCTCTCAAAAAAAGAGTTGCGAATGGAGGGGAATTGGATGTCAGATTTTCGAATCCCGGCGGTCAAAAGTGGCGATTGGGATCTTCCTTCCTTCCAAACGTTCGCTAACTTTTGATAGTCATTTTTACATCACCCCAACTTTCCTTCGACCCGATTGCCTCTGTTTCACTGGGTGAGCATTTGCGAATGCCGAGTTGTTTTAGTGCCTCACTAGTACCTCGACAGGTTATATAGAACAACAGGTGTGTATAGGAGCTGTGGCACCGAACAGTATGTGCACTTACCAACCATTTCCTCACAATTGTAGAGCTGCATCCGAGCTGCAAGGAACTCGGTTCAAGGTCAATTCAATCCTGCTTGGCAAGATAAAGAGATAACAATAACTTCATTCGTTTTCGAGCTGGAGCTCATCTTCGTTCTCGGAGTGCAAGGACTCTGGTTTCATGAATCATGTTGCATTCTCAGTGTAGCGAGATGCATACTTAATGATACCTGCACAAACGATTCGGCGCAGTGCGCTGGCGACCTAGCTTCTTATTTCCAATGACACTGGCATTGAAAATGTTACGAAATATATTTTGATTGCCCCAGCCCATGACCAACAAAAGACATACATGCTAACCGGCTCTCCGCGCCTTGCCAGCTCTATAAGTACTTGAAGCGACATGAGACGTCAGACAGTGTGGAAGGGACACGATACGCGACGGAATACGGTGATCGTTTCGCGCCTTGGGCGCCTTCCTAATCCCGCCTTACTTCCCTTACCACGACAACCGCAAACTCCTTCGCTGTCACTCCGTTTGACATTGCTTCTTATCCGGACACGTATATCGCCGACTACGACTCACTCTCGATATTTTCTTGTACCTACTAGTACGCTGGGACCTTGTAGGAGGAGAGAGGAGGAGGAGACACCCGGTCCGACACCAGAGTGCCTTCGCCTTGAGCAAGCGTCGCTAGAGCTCTGGGGACTCTACATCGCACTCTGGGGGATTGCGCTAATCGGTAGCCCGGTGTCGAATCTGAATTTATCCAAATCGAGGCTCTTGGCAAACTAATTATCGTGCTTCTTTTTACTTTGCGTTTCATCGAGAATTATCGTACTTATAGTTTGTACCGCCAACAAATGGTTTATCTTTCTTTTGCCCCCAACCACCATCGTTGTGTTTTGGCTGTCGTAGCCAGCAAAGTCTGATCCCTGTCCCGTTTCTCGCTCAAATCCTCAATTCTCTCGCATTTGAACTGACTTCGTTAGTTTGGAAGCAACGCAAAACGTACATAACCTCGAGCCTCGTTCAAGAAAGGTTCGGTTACGTGTTCTCTAGCTCTAGGTACGCTCCTTCGTACTACTCTACCCTCACTACGCTCCTCCAGGTGGCGTTAGCGTTCTGCAGACGCTCGCGCTTCCCCCTGTCTACAGGTAGACACCCTCGGTTCCGACACGACTAGGTCCCTCAGATTCTCCCGGAGAATCACCCTTCCTTCTGCAACAGTAGAAACCTCTTGTCGATGCCTTCCTTCCATCCTACTATCGAGCTTATTGCTTTAGGCTTGTTCTTGTTCTTTGCACGCCGCGCTTGGATTCGCCCACGAGCACTTCCACCGGGACCAAAAGGATGGCCAATTATAGGCAATATCTTGGATATACCAAAAGAGAAGGTCCACATAACTTATATGAAAATGGCTCGCAAATATGGTGTGCAATCTTGCTTTCCCTTGAGGCCGTTACTGGCTAACAAACATTCACAGCAAGCGATTTGTTATATCTGAACATGGCCGGGACATCAATGTTGATTCTCAATTCGGCAGAGGCAGCGAATGACCTCTTTGTCGGAAGGTCCACGTTGTATTCTAACAGGTTGGCAGGCGAACTTGAGATTATAGTTTCACTGACAAAGGTCTCTTTAAATTTCTAGACCACGTTTTCCGATGGTTTGTGAGCTGTGAGTAGTCCTTACTTCCTCTGCCTCTTGCTATTGTCGCAAAACATTCCATGTAGAATGGGGTGGGACTACAACTTTGCACTTATTCCTTATGGGACCCGATGGCGAAGTAAGTTCTTGTGTGGCCGCAAAAGTTGAAAATGACGAAAATATGATTAGAATCACGAGCACTGTTCACGCAACAGTTCTCACCATCAAATCTCAAGACGTACGAGAAACCTCGCATGCAAGAAAGTGTGCGTGTGTTTTTAAACAGACTCCTCGACACGCCGAAAGAGTTTGAAGATCATATGCGTTTGTGCGTCCAAACTTCGTACTGCTATTGTTTTTGGTCCATGCTGATTTCCTTTCTGCAGTCTTTCCGGAGGAAACATCATCTCCTCAGCATACGGCATTGTCGCCAACGATTTTCATGATCCTTATATCAAGCTTTCAAAAAAAGCTCTCCATGCACTATCGCAAGCTGCAATACCCGGGTCATATCTTGTGGATGCTTTTCCGTTGCTGAAGAACATCCCAGGATGGCTTCCTGGTGCGAGGTTCAAGAGGAAGGCGGCGGATGAGAAAAAAACGGTGGATGAAATGATTAAACAGCCTTTGGAGTTCGTCAAGAGGAATATAGTGACTAGGTTTAAGTAACCTGCGTGGGGCTTAATGCTCACAATATTGACTAGGCAAGCGGTACCGCAGAATCTTGCATTGCTTCTCGAGCGCTACAACAGATGCAGGAGGACGGGAGTTGGTCCGATGAAAAGGAACATTTACTGAGGAATGTTCTGGGGGCTATCTATGCTGGTAAGTTCTCAGCGGAAGGTTCAAACGTCAAATTAACCCTGATATCTCTACAGGTGGAGCAGATACGGTGAGCTCAATTGCACCAATGGCCCAGGCTACTGACTAAAACTTATCATTTTAGACATCTACGGCCACCAATACCATTTTCCTTGCCTTAGTCTGTAATCCGGATATTTTGAAAAAAGGCCAAGCTGCTGTCGATGCAATCGTAGGCCGCGATCGGCTTCCCGGTATTGTTGATGAAGGAAAAATTCCTTACGTCGATGCACTCGTGATGGAAGGGCTGCGATGGAGGCCTGTTTTGCCACTTGGTACAATCTATTGATTGGAAACGAGAAAATATTCTGACAATACATTCATAGCTGTCGCACACCACACCGCCAGCGCAGATATCTACAAAGGTTCTTATATACCAGCCAATACCATCGTTATGGGGAATAGCTGGTAATTATTTTTACTAGACTCGTCGAAGCTCAGTACACATTCTCATATGCATTACAGGGCAATCCTTCATGATCCCGCTACCTACGGTGAAGATGTCGATCAATTCCGCCCAGAACGCTTCCTCAATTCAGATGGAACACTCAATAGCACCGTCCCATACCCAGATGCGGCATTTGGATATGGAAGACGTATATGTCCTGGGAGGGTTTTCGCGCGGAGTGCAGTTTGGCTTGCAGTCGCTTCGCTGTTGGCTTGTTTTGATCTGTCCAAGGTCGAGGATGAGGATGGAGTAGCAATTGAACCAAGCACGGATTATATCGATGGATTTTTGTCGTATGTTCTTCTTTTGTGTGAATATATTTTGGATGTACTAAATATTGGCAAACCCCTTTAGCTATCCTCGTCCTTATGAATGCACTATCACGCCACGGTCTAAATCGATGGAAAAGATGATCAGACAGAGCGTATCATGAAGAGTTGTTGGGCCATTAACTTGAAGCCTGTATTATGCTGTTGGAATCTGCGGACACCACCGTCTTAACCTGTCCTCAGAGGTACGTCGCTTGCATAGTAATTTGCTTCAAGTTTGCATTTGAATGCACTTGTCTTACTACTTAATCTTTGGGATCGACTATTCTATGTAAATACAGTTCAAATATACGGTTTCACAGTACGAACGACTCTGAAATAAGTTGATAGTTGATATTTGTACTATGCGCTTAATGTCTTCACAAGTGTACTCCTCTTCACGCCACTCACAAATCTGATATCAATCTTGAAAAATACATTCACTCGCTTGCTCTGAATATCTCTCTCAGTTCTCTCATTCTGTTTGCTGTGTCTTTTTACCTACATATCATGAAAACCTATTTCCCCTATGCTCTAACTTGATTGTAATAAGTATGCATTTAGCCTCGCCCTCGCATCATATCCCAGGAAAATCTATTTCCGCCTGATTCACCTGTCTCTCAAACTCCCATTACCAGCACCATTGCCCACGGCACCTCCACTGCCGCCAACTTGAAAGCAGTAGCAGCCCCACTCAAATACCTCACCCTTGCCTCCCGCGCAAATCCACACGACATCAATCAACGCCAATGAACGCTAACACTGATGCTATCGGAAGCACAAACACTGCAATCGGTTCCGGAGCACATGTATCATATGCGCTGTACTTGTCTGGCGAATGGGGCACTATCTGTGCTACCGAAACTACGATGTCTTTCCAGCAATTCCGCTCGGTAGATCCCTTATTAAATAGCACTGCGTCCCCTACGGCCACATTTCCGTCGATAAATCTATTGATTGCTGCTCGGTAATACTGATCACAGAACATAGAACGATAGACGATGCATAAACCCCTCATAACTCGCCCATAAATCACGGCACCCCCACTTTTTCCTTTGAATTCTCTCATCCGCCTACATATCTCTTCCGCCAGCGCAAATATCGAAGATGTTGACCAATTCCACCCAGAACGGTTCCTCCACTTCGATGGAACACTCAATAAAACCGACCCGTACTCAGAGGCAGCATTTGGGTTCGGAAGACGTGTATGTCCTGGAAGGGTTTTCGCGCGAAGTGCAGTTTGGCTTGTAGTCGCTTCGCTGTTGGCTTATTTTGATCTGTCCAAATTCTCGGATAAGGATGACGTAGAAATTGAACCAAGCACTGATTATATTGATGGATTTTTTTCATGTCTTTTTTCCTTCTCTTGTTGTGAGTATATTTTGGATGTACTACTAATCATTGTAAACCACTCTAGATATCCTCATCCTTATGAATGTAATATCAATGCACGGTCTAAATCGATAGAAAAGATGATTAGACAGAATGTATCATGAAGGGTTGTTGGGTCGTGCGCTTGTTGAAACATGTATTATTCAAATTGGAATTTTCTCGGATATAGACTTAATCCGTCCTCTGAGGTACCTCTGCATAGCGAGTGCGCTCTTGAATAAACTATCATAGGGCCTTCTTGGAGCGTTTGTGGATACACTAAATGCAAAAAAGTTGATATTCGCCGCTTTGGCCTCACGTGCCTGATTTTCTCACGACCACGTCACGTAGTACTACCTCGTAGTACTACGCAGCTCTTCCTCGTTACTCTATTATCACGAGCTATGATTCGAAATCGCTCCCACAAGAATTTTAAGAATAGAGGAGAATCGGACGTCAGATATCCCGTTCACAAGTGCGATGAGGGCGATTGAAAAGATTTTCCTTGCTTGCAAACGTTCGTACAGGATCACAAACGATTTTTTCCGACTTTGCTACCTTTTTAGAGCCATTTTTACCCATCACCTCAACTTCCAAACGATCCGACCAGATTGCCTGATAACACGGGCTTTTCACTAGGCGAGCATCTTTCGGTGAGCCCCTAACTCGACTGGTGAGCTACTATTTATAGTAACTGTGGCACCAGAACAGTATTTGCATTCTCAGGCTCGGTGTGAAGGTGTCGCACGGCATAGACTATAGTGAAATACTTACCTGCACAAACGATTCGGCGCAGTGCACTGGCGCCTTGGCCTTTCCAGTGGCCATGGCTCCTTCTATCCCTAATTTGGCTCCAAATATCTTTGAGTAAGTAGTGTATCATGATTCAACAGCACACGTTACAAAACAGATTTTGGATTGCTCCGTCCCATGACCAAAAAATCATTTTCGTATACATGTGCTTGGCACATACACTATCCATCTCTACTGCCATGTTGTTGTGATATCCGGTGATATTTCGCTAATACAAGCTAACCGAGTTCTCCCTATGTCAGTTCTATACAGTACTTGAAGCGACATGAGTCTTAGAAATCCCCAATGTCGATGCCTTCCTTCCATCTTACTATCTATTTCATTGCTTTAGGCTTGTTCTTGTTCTTTGCACGCCGCGCTTGGATTCGCCCACGAGCACTTCCACCGGGACCTAAAGGATGGCCAATTATAGGTAATATCTTTGATATACCAAAAGAGAAGGTCCACATAGCTTATATGAAAATGGCTCGCAAATACGGTGCGTAATCCTCCTTCCCCTTGAGGCCGTTACTGGCTAATAATTATTTATCAGGGAGCAATTTGTTATACCTGAACATGGCCGGGACGTCAATGTTGATTCTCAACTCGGCAGAGGCAGCGAATGACCTTTTTGTCGGAAGGTCCACATTGTATTCTAACAGGTTAAGAAGGCGAACTTGAGATTTAGGTCCACTGTACAAAGGTCTTTTCAACTTTCGCAGACCACGTTTTCCAATGATTTGCGAGCTGTAAGTGGATATTTACTCCCATCGCGTCTTGCTAATTTCACAAAACATTCTATGTAGAATGGGGTGGGACTACAACTTCGCATTTATTCCTTATGGGACTCAATGGCGAAGTAAGTTCTTGTGTGGCCGCGAGAGTTAAAAATGATGGAATATTATCAGAATTAACGAGCAATGTTCACACAACAAATTTCACCTTCAAATCTCCAGACGTACGAGAAACCTCGTATGCAAGAAAGTGTGCATATGTTCTTGAACTAGACTCCTCGACACGCCGAAAGAGTTTGAAGATCATCTACGTTTGTGCGTCCAAACTTTGTGCTGTTGTTGTACTGGGTCCATGCCGATTTCTCTGCTGCAGTCTTTCCGGGGGAAACATCATCTCATCTGTATATGGCATTGTCGCCAACGACTCGGATTTTCATGATCCTTATATTGACCTTGCGAAAAAAGCTCTCCAAGGATTAGCGCAAGCTGCAATACCCGGGACATATCTTGTAGATGCTTTTCCGTTGCTGAAGAACATTCCAAGATGGATTCCTGGTGCGAGGTTCAAGAGGAAGGCGGCAGATGAGAGAAAAACTGGTTGAAGAAATGATCAGACAGCCTTTGGAATTTGTCAAGAGGAATATGGTGAGTAGGTTTAATTGATTTGCATGGGGCATAATGCTCATAATATTGATTAGGCAAAGCGGTACCGCAAAACCTTCCATGGCTTCTCGAGCACTACAACAGATGCAGGATGACGGAAGCTGGTCCTGAGGACAAGGAGAACTTACTGATGAATGCTCTGGGGTCAATCTATGCTGGTAAGTTCTCAACGGAAGGTTTAAACGTCAATTGACCCTGGTTCTCTACAGGCGGAGCAGATACGGTGAGCTCAATTGCACCGGTAAGCTACTGACTAAGACTCATCAATCTAGACGTCTACGGTCACCAATACCATTTTCCTCGCCTTAGTTTGTAATCCAGATATTTTGAAGAAAGGCCAGGCTGCTGTCGATGCAGTCGTAGGCCACGATCGGCTTCCCGGTGTTGTTGATGAAGGAAAAATCCCTTACGTCGATGCACTCGTGATGGAAGGACTACGATGGAGGCCTATCGTGCCACTTGGTATAATCTATCGATTGGAAACAAGCAAATATTCTGACGAGATGTTCATAGCTGTCGCACATCACACGGCTAGCGCAGATATCTACAAAGGCTATTACATACCAGCCAATACCATCGTTATGGGAAATAGCTGGTAATTATTTTTACTAGACTCGTCGATACTCAGTACACATCCTCGCTACAGGGCAATCCTTCATGATCCCGCTACCTACGGTGAAGATGTCGATCAGTTCCGCCCAGAACGCTTCCTCAATTCAGATGGAACACTCAATAGCACTGTCCCGTACCCAGATGAGGCATTTGGATATGGAAGACGTATATGTCCTGGGAGGATTTTTGCACAGAATGCAATTTGGCTTGCAGTCGCTTCGCTGTTGGCTTGTTTTGATCTGTCCAAAGTCTCGGATAAAGATGGCGTAGCAATTGAGCCAGACACGGATTATATCGATGGATGGTTGTCGTATGTCATTTCTGTCTTGATGTGTGAGTATATTTCGGTTGGACTAATCATTACAAACCCCTTTAGATATCCTCGTCTTTATGAGTGTACTATCACGCCACGGTCTAAATCGATAGAAAAGATGATCAGACAGAGCGTATCATGAAATTTCGTTGGTTTTTTAATTTGAAGCCTGAATTATAATCATAATTTTCAGGATTTGCCGATATCACTGTCTTAATCTGTAACCTCTGCATAGCAAGTTTGGTTTTGAGTAATCTTGTCTTACTACTCTTCATGTGTTTGGGACTCTGGGGTTGACCTTTTCATGTAAATACAGTTCAAACATAGGGTTTCACAGTATGAACGACTTTGAATTAAAAGTTGATACACGACGCTTTGGCTTCCGCTGTGAGCGTTTATTATAATGCTACGGCGTCCAGCGATATACTTTTGTAAAAAGGTCCCATATATTCTCCTCATCAGTCCTCCCACTCTCCCTGATCATTTCTCTGGCCAAATTTTGCACTGCGCCTTGTCTTTGGTTTACAGGTACTTGGCAAGCTCTTCTTCGCAATTTCGGCCTCTGCGCTCATCAAAGAAAGAAACTTTGTCCAATCAGCTTCGAACTGAGATGGAGTAGGCTTCTTCTCCGGTCTATGACTACAGTAGCTGTAAGCGTTTGCTGGAAAGAAGTTGTATTATTTCAATTATCAAAAGCGACGAATGATTTTTGATCTACTTACGATAAGCTTACCCATCCGGAAATCAAGACTCTTGGCAATCTTCATAGTATCGGTCTTGGTACGTGTGAGATACATGTTTAACGCGACACTGGAACACGTTGAAAAGAAAAAGGTATTCGTTAGGAGTACTCCAAGAGTGGTTACACCGAGTTGAAGTAGGAATGAACTCACAATGCACCGCTAGTTGCCTCGTTTCTAGCTTTCACGGATAGTTGGCCGTTAGCGAGGAAGCCAACAACGTTAGGAGTTTTCTGGGGCGCAGAGTTATGATGGGTGGATCAAGAATTCAATGTGCTCACTGTAGAATCCTCCAATCTTTTCGAAAATTGCCGCATGTTGGTTTTGCCATTGATAGTCCCGATTACTTGTTTGAGTGCATCGATTTTCTTTGCATCCGTGTCAAAGTTGTTGTTATTGTCGAAAAGAGCGCAAATTTCGCTGTTAATGTAAGTGGACAGAAAGTTAAGTTCTAAGGAAACATGGATAAGTGACGACTTAAACGGAAGCGGTAAATTTATTACCGAACACATGGTCTATAAAGAAATACAAAGGCGGTCAGTACTAGTTGCACGGCTATTGAACTGAATGGAAACTCACCACATCCGACAGGATCTCCAGTGGTTGACTGACTACCCTTTGCAGCTTGAGAGCGAGGATAGCGCGCTACTTCGTCACATTTTGGCTTGTCATTACCTGATATAAGAGTAAATTCAACTGTCGACTCAGGCTTCAGAACTGTACATATGTACCAGGCCATGTGTACAGATCAACATCCCGAACGTTCTTTTTGTTTTTGCAAAGCTCGCTACCGCCTTTGCGTAAAAGAAGTCCTTCACCATTATTGATCTGTGCCCTACAGATTGTTTGAGCAGATACATGTTGGATACATTGGGCTAGTGCGACAATCGCTAGCAAAAGAGCCGGAATGCCACCGAGAATCTTCATGGATGTATTACGGAGCTGTGTAGAGAGTCAATACTGATCTCTAGCGCAAGGAAGGTGAAGGGAATTACAGCTTCAAGCGTTTAAGTTGTTCAACGAGACCAGCTCGATTGGTTCCAGAGTAAGGAAGGGAATTGCTCTCGGCAGTTATTTATTTACTCACCCATTGACTCCGTCGGCTTGAGGGAAAAATGTTATTGCAAGCAACTAGTAATTAGTCGGTGGAAGGAAAGAACGGAAGATCTATTGTCCAGGCCCGTGCGAGTCCAGTGTTTCAAACGAAATATCCGACTCCATTCAGCAAGTTGACTTTGAAATCTCGGAGATGTTGAGTCAGGACCGAGCTTTCAAGCTTCAAGAGCGGGAACTAGTAGCGGGAAGTTTCGACCTGATCAAAAGAACTCTGGGAGAACCGGAAGATTTCAAAGATGGAGAGCAATAGCAGACCACCACTTCAAAAAAGATAATCAGTAGACTCGGTGCTAACCTACCACTTTCAAAATTCAAGCTGAAGAGTTGTTGAAAAGGTGAAGATCGTGAGAAGTCTATTGGGCGCTTGATCCCGTGGCACGCGACGCGATTTCATTTACCAAATTCTGTTCTGAACGTCCACGACGACCTGGAGACGACATGGGCTTACAGGCTCAACTGACGCCTACCCTTCGGGAAACGGTTCTCGTTTTCATCGTTTTTGGCCTGCTAATGTTTTTCCCTTCTTCATCGCAGCAGTCGAATTCTTCTTCCTTGAACTCTATTCACCTTTCGACCCCATTACCTCCGCTGAGGGATGCCAGCGAACCAGATTCTCCTCTTGAAAAAGTTACTCTGGAAAATCCAGTAATTCGAGAAACAACAATAATCAAACATGTACCAGGATGGACTATTATGGACTCGCTATACATGCACAACGGAACATTCTACGTTGTAACCTCCAATCCTCCCTCTAATCCTCCTCAGACTCAATACGATCCCGCCCAGTCCCCTTTTGTTGGCCTTCCTCCTCCGAAAGCAATTCTCAGCAAGGGAATCATTGTCTACGGTGACCGGGGCGGAATGGGAAATGAATGGATGCGTGTCCCAGACGAACACGATCTCCGTTATGTCACCGCTGCCGAATTTCGAGATCTCTTTGGCGTAGACGTTACCGCTGGCAGCGCGTCAGACGTCCACATTGTCCCTGGTCTCTCCTTTATCTTTAATGATCCACCTCAATTTATCACACATTATTACCACTTTTGCGCTGAGCTCTTTTTCGGTGCATGGCGAGCCTATGCTTCAATTGGTGGAGGACATAATCTCCCTGCGCCAACACGAATCATTTTTCCCCATCTCAATAACGCTCATTGGAGGGACTATGCCAATATGAACCAGCTTTTCATGCGAAGCTTCTTACCTAGCACTCAGATGCTATTCTCATACGACTGGACCGACTGGATCTCCCTCTCTTTGGTCAAAAAGTCCAAACGTACCGGAGGCTCCATGCAGGGAAAACCCATTCTCTTCCCTCGAGTCCTCATAGCCGACCGCTCCGCTTCCATGCCCGCGTACAATTATCAGCGCTTCCAACGTACCGCCGCCGTTGCATTTGGTCTAGATATCCCTAGTGGCGAAGAACGTGGGGACTGGTGGTCACCAGCCAGGGATGCTGTTAGAGCTTTTGCTGGATTGGACGACGACTCTATGCATGGAATGTTGATGAACGACGAGACCCAATTACAACTTGCGTCTCAAAGAACCGATCCACCCTTTTCACTCGTACATGGGCTGCCAATTCCACCTCCAGATCGGCTCACGGCACAGGATTTGATTAAGCCTTCCGTGGACGAGAAGTTTTTCCAGTGGACGGCTCCACCACCTTCAGATTTGAAAATTTCTGAAGATCTCGAACCCCTCGCAGCACACTTCCTTGCTCCGTTGAAACACACAGTAGAAGGACCGAACGCTTTATCTCTGTTGGCTGCCTCCCTCACTCGCCAGAAAACAACACGCCCAGTAGTGACATATATGTCGAGACAAGACTGGAATCGCCGCAAACTGAAGAATGAGGACCATGAAAGGTCGGTGTTTACGCATTTCTATGTCTTTTTTTGAATCCAACTTTCTTCCACAGACTAGTCGCCGAACTATACAACCTCCAATCCGAACTCGGAATCGAAGTCATCATCGTCTCTGCCGAAAATCTCTCCCGATGGGAACAAATTCGTCTCGCTGGACGAAGCACCATCCTCATTGGTGTCCACGGTAACGGTCTTACCCATGAGCTATGGTTGAGTCCCTCCTCCCGCACGACGGTGATAGAAATTTTCTTCCCTGGTGGGTGGGCACATGATTACGAGTATACTGCGCGCGCATTGGGTGGAGGCGCGACGTTGAAACATTATGGGATTTGGAACGACCAGGTGTTGACGAGTCCAGGGTTTCCGCCTCCTGCTTATCCCGATGGCTTTCAGGGAAATGAGATACCGGTGGATGGGAAGACTGTAGCGGAGTTGGTGAGGAATAGGATTGGGGCTGCTGTCGAGTTTGACGAAGGGTGAGCGAGTCGCGCCGGCATGTCGAGAAAGGATTGGGTGGAACCGGAAGAGCACATTCTGGTTCACTATGCTATACATAGAATGACAACGGAACCTTGGATATTTGCTATTGTTGTTCACATACACACCCGCCTATGGTATACATTCTATCATACAGGCATTGGAGATTTGGATTGGACTTTGGACAACGGGTTAAGTTAAAGTATATATGGTTAGATTACGGATAATATTAAGCCTAATTCGCACTGCGTAGTACTCAGGCCTCAAGAACAATGGCCTAATAAAGGCAAGACGAACACGAAAAAAAAATAGGTTGTGGCGTTGCTGAAATCGCATTTGTGCGATTCATACCAAGAGGTGACGAAGACTGAGATTTGGTTAGACTTCCGAAATGGTTTAAGTGAACGACTGGTTCAATCCTTTATTAGTAGTAGAGTATTTCGTGAAGCACGTCGACTACTTTCGTCGACTCCGACTTCTCACTGGACAAATTTTCTGGCGCTGCGTATCGAAAGTTAGCTATATTTTTATGGAAAAGACCATTTACTTACCGAGAATGACTGGTTACGAGGGTCCGTCACAGGGGAAGAAAGCTGCTGGGACGCTTTGGACTTCACTAGTGGCCACTGTCGAGACAGTTTAGGGTGCCGTTTACTGCATCCAATCGCAATTTCTTCACCTGTACGGTCGAAAGAGTGTCGTAGGAAGATATGGTACCAATCTTGCACTCCTGGATCATCTAGGTCGTCGGGGTCGTGACTCCGAATCATTCTGGCATATTCCACTCCTGCGTGGAGTGGGGTACAACTATCCCAGTCAATGATTGAAACTATTGTTCCATTGCCATCGACCAAGATGTTTCTTGGGAACAGGTCGTTATGGCTCAATCCTAGCGTGGCAAGTTCACGGACAATATAGTCTATCCAATATGTCACTTGAACGGGCATGTAGTCCAGCTTCCAGACTTCCATCGCGGTCGAAAAATTAAGATAAGGAATTTTCTCCATCAAGATATATGAGCAATTGCCCGAATAACCATAACGCAACACTCGAGGAACTGGAACCTTGGTACGAGCAAGGTCCATATTTGCTACCATGATCGTTAGCGCCGCTGCGCAGCAATCCCCGACAGCTCCAAGTTCGAGAGCACTTTTAAAATAAAATACCGAACCAAGAATGCGGATGAATCTCGAACACAGAGAGGGTATGCTTTGCCATAGTCGTTTGAAGTACATGAAGCAGAAAAGTAGTGCGAACATCTAGTGCAAACAGTCCTAGGATGTGATCGGTTTCGCCAACACGCAGGAAACAGCTTTACTAACTCACACACGCATTGACATATCAGACCCTTCAGCTTTCCTTACAGGAATGTTGTAAGTCTTGCTGAGCATTATCGCCTTCAGAGAAGGGATATATAAAACTTGACTTGTGCCCAAGGGTCAAAGAAATTCGCAGTCCCTGGGGGACTCAGGACCGCTACCATTACAAAGGCAACCCCATTTACAAGGACAGAAGTACCTCCCCCCCCCGCCCCCCCACACACACAGTAGCATATGCCAACCAATTGCGATGAGATGGTTTGACATGTATAATATGTAATGGCATAGCACTAAACCAATGTATAATTCACATGAATTGCAGTCAACCCAAGCACAGATCTTTGTATAATTTCACTAAGACAACCCCTTGAACAAGATTCTGGCAATGTCAGGAAGGCTTTTAGAACTTAGGTCTCATAGCAAGGAGGAGGTTGTCACTCCAATTTGTCGGTATGAAAAACCAGTTGTGAATTGATACAATTAGTGTCATCGTACAAAGTAAAACTGATATGCTGACTAAATCATAGTGAATGAGAAGAGTTTGGCTCTCATTTCAAGGAAAATATCTACCTGACTTCAGCCAAAGTCTTGGCAATGACTATGGGGAGCTCAAGTTACTGTGATTGAGTGGAGCCATTATGAAGAAGGACTCACGACAGTTGGGAGTAGCATGGTAATCAGTATTAACTGCAATTGACTGAATCCAGTCATTGTCAACATTTGCGAATGCCACAAAACTGACCACCGTCAAATCAACTGAGAGCCATGATACTGTACCGTTTCGACCAAGTGTTCACAGGGTGTGACAGGTGATCGACCCTGTTCAGAAATGTAAGTGTTCACAGATCGTAGTGACCTGTGACCTTGCCGTGAACTGTTCACGCAAGTGCCCGGCAGTGACCGCTCATGTAGAGCGCTAAACTGCCACTGCAGTTCGACGTAAGTAGTTACTTGTGAGATAATAAACGGACCATAACCGTGAAAATTTCACTAGTCTTCACAATCAGCATGGATCCAACTTCAACTGGGCAAGGGAAGCTCTATAAAAAAGCACCAAAGTCTATCAAGGCTGCTGTAAAACAGACTCTAGCTATTCCTACTTCAATCCGATCCGAAATCCTTCCCGATGAAAACCTCTCGATACTTGATCTCCTCACATTCCCTCTGCCAAATGAGCCTGCGGTCACAACAAAGCATGGCCTAACCGCTACCTCATTCTTTTCCCAATCTCCTCCGGATTCCACTCCAGCTGCTCAGCTTCTTACAAAGCTTCGTCATTTGCCAATCCCACCACAAAAGCTGATTCGAGCAGCAGTGAGCAATGCCAGACAGCTAATTATGGATGGCGCACAGTCAGTTATCTATGCGCACATTTCCACTGGAGCTATGACCAAGTTCCCACTGTGGGTCATTATGTTTTGGGAAGAAGTGCTTGATGCACAAGTCAAGTCGAAGGATCCATGGTCACAGGCTAAGGCCTGGCTGGATAAGAAACTGAAAGAGAAAAAGAAAAACGGCAGAGTAGAGGAGCGGAAAAAGGCAGAGGAAGTCCTTGAAATGCTGGGATTACTTCCCTGGAAGATGGCAAAGGTTGGGCTGTCAGATTGTGAATTGATTAGTACACTTGCAAGATTCCTTTCGAAGCAGTATACCTCGGGGTCAAATCAAAATGATATCCTTGAACTTCTCTGCATAGGGGTCTCTAGTGACCTTAATCTTGTCTCTCGGTATTGTGTAGAAGACTCTGGCTTCATACCAAAACTCTTGGAAGCATTCAACAACCACAAGGTTCACGAATATTCATCTCATCCCCAATACACCTGGATTTGGAATCTTGGACATGATTTGTTCAGTCAAAACCAATATCTCATCACAAATGCTCACCTTTGAGGAATTGCAGATAAAGGGCAGGGCGAATTTGAGGAACACTGGGTCTCTGTCCACATCAATTTTGCAGAGAAATGCCTCATGTTTGATGATCCACTCACAAAAGATCCACCAGTGAAGCTGCACAACATATGCCTATGGTGGATCAATCAGCATGATACCAGTGATTACACAGTGGAGGAGCTCCCTATCACACGGCAGGAAGATGGATACTCATGCGGTCCACTTACATCAAACACTGATGCGAATGCAGTAGTACCCGCTGAAGAAGCGCTGATCCCAACACGGAGCGTTGACCTGTATAGGATGCAGCTGTTCTGTAAGCTCAGAGACCAGATCCTTGAAGCAGTAAGTTGAAATAGCATACATTTAGAACATTAACTGAACAAAGACATCTATAGCGTGTTATTGAGCAAGACATACGCTCTGCAGGCAAGAGTGACTCTGACTCTGATTCCGGGCTGCCAGATGTAGTCAAGGATGAAGATCAAAGCAGAGATACTATACCCAGTGCATCTAGCTTCATATTCACATTTCCTCCATCACCAATTGACCCTCAGGATGCAGACCGTCAACCAAGCTCTATGTCTCCATTGCCGATTGACCCTCAGGATGTAGACCATCAACCCAGCTCTATGTCTCTCATAGACTTGTCTCCAGAGAAACATGGTAGGCCTTGCACTCCTGAATCAGATTCAAGTGCAAAGAAGAAACCACAACATGCACATTCTACATCGAACATCACCAGTTCATCAGCTAGAACCGTCATCATCTTACACCACAGGTGAGGCAACAGTAGAAAAAATATTAGCATCATCATCATCATTGCACATCGCTGGAAACATGATGGAAGAAGATACGGCTAAAAAAAAGCCAAAGCTTATGACAGACTTTTTTGGCCATGTAACTGCAGAAGAGAAGGCCAAAATTGACCAAATGGAGTGGGAGGAGCTGCATGAGACCATGGAGGAAAAGCACGCGCAAAAAAAGGATGATGCAATTAAGAGGAAGGCAGAGCAAAGGGCGGACTGGCGGAAGAGACAGCAAAAACATAGGGAACTAGTCAAATCCAAGAAGAAAGAGGCAGTAACGGGGACAGAGGAATCTAAAGCAGGGGGTAAATGAGTGAGTGAAACATATATGTCGCCTCAAATGAAGACTCACATGTGTGTACTGCAGAAATGAGTTGTTGATCTTGAACTGGATTCCAGCAGCAGTAACAATGTGGTCAAAGCTTCGTGACCACGTTGACAGTTTAAAGAGGATCAACATGATAATTCAACAGGGCAAAAGAGGGCAAAGATAGCAGTAGATGTGAAGTTGATGAACTGGAAGCAACCACCCATATGGGCAGGTATTGAACTTGCCGCTTGACAGACAGGTTGGCCTTGGAGTCCTTGAGCTATTGCAGATCGAGCTCGGAAAAACAATCCTGCCATCTACAGTACCTTACAAGAGCAAGTAGTCAGCCATTGGATTGACAAGGAAGCAAAACATCAAGGAGAATCTAAATGGCTACCATCTGTACTGGCAGAGGTAAGGAAAGGAAACGCACCTGGGGGTCAATCAACATGTCACGGAGTTTTGGTATGAATTTAACAAAAGAACTTGTGCATAGGTTGTATACTGACTACATGATTTTTAAGGATTCCTATCCAGAATTGCGAAAGAAGATCAATATTTGCCTTGAGAACTTATGCGTTGCTGGGGTTGCACTTACCTTGCTCACAGTATGTGGGATCATGACCGCATGTATTGAGCATGATGCTCCTCATCTCTTTACAAACCCTATGCCCGATGGAAGTCGCTTCAAGTGCTCAGAAACATTCATCAAGAAATATCTACATAAACTCAACTGGAGTCCGCATAGAGCAACACGCGCAGCACAGAAGCTACCTCATAACCATGAAAAGATTATCTCTGACTCTTTCCTTCATGAGGCATATGTGTTTCGGGACCATGGGATTCCTGCTGAATTGCATGTAAACACAGACCAGACTCAATGTGTGTATCAGCAGGGCTCCAAGACAACATGGATGAAGGCTGGAGCCCACCAAGTTGCTACCATAGGCTCAGAGGAAAAACAGGCTTTCACAATTGTTCCATCAATCTCCACCAGTGGGGAAGTCCTTCCATGGCAGGCTGTCTACCATGGAGAAACAGATAGATTGTGTCCTAGGTCAAATTGCCGAGGGTGGGCTGAGGCCAAAAAGGAGGGTTTCCGACTCATTCCATCAAAAACATCCATGTACTGGTCCAATCTTCAAACAATGAAGGACCTGGTTAACAAAATCATCCACCTGTACTTCTCACACAAACAAGAAGAGCTTGGTCTTGACAAGGACCAGCAAGCGATTTGGTGCATTGACTGTTGGAGTGTCCATAAGTCTGAAGAATTTCTAACCTGGATGAAGCAGACATACCCAGAAATCACAGTAATCTTCATACCCGGTGGCTGCACTGGACTCTTCCAGCCTCTCAATGTTGGGATTCAGTGAGTTATGAAGTTGAGCATGCATCGATTGTCCCATAGAGACTTAGTGATTGAAATTTTGGCAGTACCTGACAAGGAGACAGGAGACGAGGCAAAGGATATTGCAGCATTTTGATTCAATACACATTTTCCAACACTTTGTGACTGCTCTGTTCAGTGGATGCTCGATGCCTACAGGGAGATCAGTAATAAGGAGCTTGTAATGAAGGTAAGGAACAATAAACGTACCATCAACTTTGCTGCTAATATAGTTGCAGGCTTTTGAGATGTGTCAGGTTCCGAATACCAACTTTAACCTCTCTCACAAAAGTCTAACTTCACCTGCTGCTCTAGCAAAGCTTTGGAATTTAGACAAGGAGGATCCATGCCTTTACGCACAGCTTACAGAGTGAAAGAGAGACGAAGGTGTTGGTCTAGATGAAGAACCTTTTGGGGAGGAAGATGGACTTGTGGATGAAAGCAATGTAATGCCGGGAGACATGATTACTTTTGTTGTGAGCGGGGGGAAGAACATTGCAACTGGACTGAAAGTGGACAACAATGGATGCCTGAGCCGGGACACACTAGGAAATGAGGACCTACTAGATAATCAGGTTGCAGATCTGGTAGTTGGTCGAGAGGGTTCACTTGTACCTCAATCTGGGGTCCATAATGACGGAAGTACAGCCGACATAGGCGGTTATGTCCCGCCAGCGGAAGAAAATAAGGAGGGTGAGAAGCAGGGAGGACATGGGATTGAATGCTGCCCCTCAACGGACATGCACAGGCCGAGAAATTTGCCAGCCAAAACAGCTCACTTTCTTTGCTGATGGAAAATATGCTTGGGAGGCGAATGACCCGGAGATGGAGGTAGAAGAAGATGAATCTGACAAGAAAAAGTTGAGCAAAAAGAAGACAGGAGCAACAAAGGGGGAGAAAGTGGCCACTCAGAAAAAAAGATAAGTGTAACTTTATACTATACTATACTGTACCGTACTGAATTGTAGCAATGGTAATGTGTAACACTAGGTTTGGTTGTCGCCTAATTACACAGGGGTAACGCGTAACGCTGACCTGGTCGCTAACTTTTAAACAGTCAAAAAATGCTATTTTTTTTTGATATTTTTCGCCCCCCACGGGGATGTAATTAACTACCTAAGTAGCAGGCGCCATTGGATTTCCTTCATCATCATAAGCCCAGACATCTTCATGCATACCAATCGCCCTTAACAAAAGGAAGATGAGATGGTAAATTAGAAAGGAGATCCTTGAGATACTTGAGATGGGTGTCAAGCTCTTTTGGAATCGGTTCTTTCTGGGCAGACAAAGTTAGATGTTGAAAAGCCATGAGAAGTAGTTGTAGAGCACTCACCATAAACAGACCTACAATTTAAGTATGGGCACTGGGTGGGATCGTTGTTATTCTCTCATTTTCGGCCATTTCAAGCAGTAAAAGGATGATGTATTGTAATCCAAAAATGAAGTACAATGAAGGAGTGGTGGTGGTATTATACAAAAGTGGCTTGCATGTGGCACTGGTATGCGGTTGCCTAATATGAGCCTGGTAATGCGTAACAGCCCACCGGTTGCTAACTCCATGCCACTGAAAAATGTAACACTCCATCCTTGGTTGCTACGATTCCATACGGTACAGTACTCTAGTCCATGCAGGGTTCATGTCATGTTGTTATCACATTCTGATGAAATCCATATGTCTATTTTATACTTATCCCCATATGATACAAAAGTCCAGCACTTCTCAATCCCCTGTGAACTACTTACTACCTATTTTGAAGCCATTCTTTGCTTGTTTGTTGGTCATTTCAACAATATTGAGATGATTTTGAGCAATTTTGACTGTTTTGGACCTTCTTGAGGGTGTTTTTTTTGTTTCGGTTGTCATGGTGTTCACAACCTTAGGTGACCGGTGACAACCTGCTGTGAACTGTTCATTTTGGACCAAGGTGATGCATGACTGAACACTCAGTTGAAACGGTACAGTAACCACTGCACTCAACGAGCCACCCCTGAATAACTCCCTGGCTCTGTTGGCCAGAAAGCAAAATCTTTCACAGCCGCAATGAAAATTGCACCAATTCTGAATGAAATCACAATATCAGTCCTTGGAATGGCAAGGGATAGTCAGATAATTCCAAATATCTGCAAGCTGAACAATCCAAAGGGCTAGGAGATCACTCTCACTTCAAGGTGTCCTCATCCCCTCTGGAACTGTCTTGAGTAGCTGCAATAGAGTCAGATATCAATTTTTTTGCTTTAGGAAGATGAATATACCAAAATTTCATAAATCTCCATCGCAAACTCATCAGACACAAGCCCTACTAAATCTCCTGCTTCAGCAGACACAAGAAATGAACAAATGGATGAATCAACAAGGTTGAAATCATCACAGACCAAGAGCAATCCGTAATGCTAGGCTTGTCCCCACCTGCTTCCAGATGTTGATGCAATCAACGGTCAGCTGACTACGCAAGGCTTCCTCTGGAAGCCTTGCTGAGCTGTCAAAGCGCATTTCAAATTTATTTGAAATAGATGGCAACCAAACAGAACTGGTGCCGCAAGTCTACCATAATGCCAATAGACCAAGCTTGCAGATAGCGATCATGATTGCAATTGTCATCACAGAATAATGACATTTTTCAAGTATACATTGAACTAAACTAGGTTTTGCTAGTCTTCAGGAGACAATGGATTTCAAATTAGCGTGTTTGAGAGAGATGAGGCGAGTCAAGCGCAAAGACTTGTTCTCAGGTAAGGCCCAAGTGGACACGGCACACAGGCAGGATGTGTAGATTTCATTTAGATTCATAGCTACTGGAACGGTCAAAAACTAATGTCAATAGTTGGGAGTAGACAAGGAATGGAATCTAATTGCAGCATCAATGTAACAGGACAGAAACGTGGCCCTCACATGATGTTGCGTTTCAGGTGCTTTTTGTCCGATCAAGGTCTACAAGACCCTCCCTTCCCTTTGGTCAGTGTCGGGGATGGAAATGTTGACCAAGTAAGAGAAGAGTTTGAGAACTTTGTCATTGTCAATCCAGTACATTGTCCTGGGGTGCAGATCTCTGAAGATTTAGACAGAAGAAAATTTGGCTAAATTGGCGGGTCCATGTATAGATCTTCAACTTCTACACAATTTTCTCTGAGCATCCAGCTCTTCTCTAAATTGCGAGCTGAAAATGGTGGATGAAGATCTGCTTCAAGGTCTGAACATGGTGGTCAGAAGGGAAGTGTGTGAATCAATCACCATCAATTTTACACAATCACAAGCACATCCTCGTGTCCATGTTGCTGTAATGTATGCATAATAAAATGACAAAAGTCGACCTACCCACGACTTGCCTCAAACTACTTGCTACAAAACTCAAGTAAAAAATTGAAAGTAGAATCATGACTTGGTTAAACTTCTTTTCCTTTTCCTTTATCACCCCCCTTACTACCCCATGCCCTTGTCATTCCCTTTGTCCTTCTTGTTCTCATTATTGGGACATTCATGGTTGCTTTTGTCACTTTTGTAGATAATGCCCTTGCACTTGGGACATCTCATAATACAATCTGCAGTCACTTTCAAGGGAGGCTCTCCACGAGATGGACTGGTGGCTGCAGAAGAGGGAGGGGTGGGGAATTGCTCAGGATGTCGTGCAAGGTTTTCCAAAAGGTTCCTCCTCGAGCTACGGTTGCTATTATTTGATTCAAGGCTGAGGTGCCCAACAACATACATGTTTGGGTCAGATGAATAATGGGTGACAACAGAATTCGACATATTAGACCCGTTAGAAATTGGGTCCAAGTGTGAAGGAGCCCGCCTTGTTCTGCCTCCAGGTATGGGTAGACTGGGGTCTACAGGTCTAGGCGCTTCATTAGCAAAGGCTCGTACTGCATGAGGAGTTGCCACAGGTATCCCATAGCCATGGGGCTGAACATATCCCCGGCCTCCAGAAGAAGGGTTGGATTGTGAATGAAAGTCAGAGTCACTGATACGGGAAGAATGATTCTGGTTGTTCTGGGAGTAATGAGGGAAGCGGGGGGGAACACCAGGAGTGTTGGATACTAAATCTATAATGAGTACACTGAAAACATGAAGGACGAAAGTACTTGACCAACCTGGAACAGGCCCGCCGGAATTGCGTTGCTCTCGACTATCATATGCAGGTCCTAGCCATCCCTGAAAAGCAATGTTAGGACCGGGAGTGAAAACTAAAGAGATACGAGTGAGTTTAGTATAGCATATGAAGCAGGAAAAAACCAAATGACCTGGAGGAGCTTGACCAGGAGGGAGTTGCTAGCCATAACGAGGATCACCACCTTGAGACAAGGGGGTCACTCCATAAGCAGATGGAAAAGCCTGGATAGGATTTTGCCCAGGGTGATGCAGATAAGGCTAGCCGTGAGCTGCCCATAGTTAGCACCATGAGGCGGGCCACCGGTATAGCCTTGATATTGGCCAGTGTTCCAGCCGGATGGGTACCCAGGGTGGGACATGAGCTACATGGTGATGGGTAACTGAACAGTATGGAGAAAGGAGAAGGTTCCCTACTAATGAGAAGAAGCAAGGTATACAGTGAAAGAGCACAGAACCTGGAGTAGAGCTCTGTGTTGTCGATTTGGGTCCATGCTCAAGCGTTATATACCCAGAATCCTATCTTGAGCGTTTCTCTGCCATCAGGAATTCTTTGAATTCATGGGCAAGCATTGGAGCAGTGTTGGAAACTAGGCCATTTCTGGGACTGAGAAATGAAGAGATCATTAACAACCAGCACTCATCAAAATATAATGACTCAAGAGAGGGGTCCATAGCAGAGACATCGGAGTATGAATTGAAAGATTTCACAAAGATTTCATCTCCATTTCCTCTCCTTCCCCAGAATGTACGTCATTTCTGTCCTTACAGGGGAAAGATGAACATTTGTTTAATCCACTTTTGTGAGCAAAAGCCACCCCATCCTTTGAGAGGTGCTAAACATTGCATAAATCAGCATGCATGTCCGAAATGGGATTTACAAGGACCCACACCCAATTGATTATCTGAGGATCTGAAAAATGATTTTTTGAGTCACACATTTGCATGACAGAAATACCTTAAACAGGCAAATAAGATGCACACTGAGCACTCGTATGTGGGAGGAAATCGATGTCACCTCAAAATCAAAAGTGCTATCTTTGGAGAGCAGATTGCTCATCAGTTGCTCATTGATATCCCTTCACTCCATTTTGGGAACAAAGGAAAGCTTCATGAGATATCTTCCCTAGAAAGCAGGAAAGCTTTATGCGTTCAGTTGCAGACAATTGTGTGGCAAAGATTATATGACTTGGGTTGTATGGGTAGACAGGTAGTAGGTAAACCAGCATGGTCCCATTGAGAAATAGCCAGGTTCCATGCAACAATAGCTACATAGATCATGCTGTGTAATCTATCTATCTATCTAGAGCATTCATCAAACACTTTCTCGGAAAAGAATAAGGCACTTACAGACAGTGCACATCATTCATGGATTTGAATCTACCTCAAGGCTCTAGAGTCATCAATACCAACGTTGTCCCATCAAAGTTCACCTTCAATCCATCCCTAAGCTATGATGAGCAATCAAAAAGCACAAGACAATACCTTGATTATTGGGTCCTATATCAATATTAGCTTGAGAAATAACTGAGATTATGCGAGAGCCCACAAGGGCTGATAGATCTGAGGACTTGGCCCTACTTCAAGTTCGGAACACTGAGAAGAACATACAAAGCACTGTTCCGGCCTCTTTCCAGTCAAGTATCCCCAACACTGACCGAAGGGAAGGGAGGGTCTTGTAGACCTTGATTGGACAAAAAGCACCTGAAACGCAACATCACGCGAGTGTCATGCTTCTTCCCTGCTACACATTGTTACTGCCTTTTGATTCTGTTTCTTTGTCATTTCTCAACTTCTTTCATCGACATTGATTTTTGACCGTTCAATAGCCATGATGAATCTAAATGATATCTACACATCCTGTCTGTCTTCCGTGCCATCTTGGGCTTTACCTGATAACAAATTTTTGTGCTTGAACCACCTTATGTCTTTCAAAATTGCCAAACTGAATACTATTGAATCGCGAAGGCTAACGAAAATGGAATTAGTACAATCTATACTTGACAAGTGTTGTTCATTGGTGAACTCTATCTCAGAGGGCTCTGTAGACAGCACCCACACTTACATTACTGTTTGCCAACTTTTTTTTAATGTGCTCGGCCCATCAGTTTATCAACAAGTTATTAGTTCCTTCCCTTTGGACATGTCCCTTCATAGTGATATCCATCCTTATGCTGATCCCGACTTGCTTCCCAATTTAAAGCAAATCATTTCAAATTGTCCTACTTCTGATTTGAATCAATTATTAACATCTCTGAATGCCAAACAGAGCACTAATTGTGCTCAAGTTTATTGCTTAACTTCACCTGCTAGAAATGGTCACATCAATTCTTGTGATCTTGTCACATTTCTGTGCAAGGTTTTTCAGGCACAGTTTACTGCTTTATATGAACTGAGTTATCATAATCTTGTTGAAATTTACTTTAGTGAGAACTTCCTGATATTAGACCAGAACCCCTTTTATCATGCATCTGATTTGGTCTTTGCTATAATGGAAGGTTGCAGCTATCCCTATTCTTTTTTGAATGCCATTTGCACTGCATTGTTTCTCTATAACAGCAATCTATATAATGGCATTCCTATTCCAGGCTCAGTTAATGACCGTAAACGTATTGAAAGGAAACAAGCTTGCATCAACTGTGTTGCTAATGAAATCAATGCAATAGAAGATGCTATACATAACTGGCCTCAGCCTATATCTTAAACTACCGTTATGGATTGTTTGAATAGTTGCCGTCAATCTATTCAGTATAAACCTCCTTCAATTTGTGCCAGCTGTGGTTTCAAAGATTGTCTTCGTACTGGATCTTTTTGCCCTCTTAACACTCTACCTCTATTGGAGCAACTTCGTGTCACAAACGAATACATTCTTCTCCATGCACTCGGTTCACCTATATACATTCAAGCCTCAATGGTTTGCTTTTAGAGCCCAAAGGTATTCGAGCGGTAGACCCTGAATGTAGCAATGTTGAATTGTATCTGTGCTCATTGTGCTACAATGCTCTTTCTAAGGACAGTATTGTCACAGATTTCCCTATTTCATTATATCTTATCTATGACATATTTTATTATCTTATCTTAGTGCATTATCTTGACACTTTTATTATCTAGTATAGATGTACATATGTTTCTTAGCTACTTCATCAAACCCTTTCAGGGATGTTATCTCCACCTTGCAGGGCTACTCAACCCTTGCAGGAATGTTATCTCCACCTTGCAGGGTTACCCAACCCTTGTAGAGATGTTATCTCTATCCTAACAGGGTTGCTCCATCCTTGTAGAGATGTTATCTCCATCCCAACAGGGTTGATCTACCCCTTGTTTCAGACCCACATGGATAGGTATCATGGGTCTTATGTAGTAGTGACTGGGGTCCCAGTCCCTTTGTATATAAGTAGACTGGTCTGAGCTCAGAGACCTCAGACTCAATAACATCTTCATTGTCTTCACACAAGCACTTCTCTTTCTACACACTCAGCTTGACCTTTGTTGCCAACCTCCAAATCCATAGGAGGTGAGTAAGGGATTTGTGATAGTTTATTGAGTCTTGCTTTGAACAATCATATGTACCGCGGCGAGCTACCTGCCGATTCGAAAGACATTACATGGGTTGAAGAGATGGCTTGTTCTTTATATCATACCACTGCCCATATTGCCCGTATTTTTGGGTCTTCTTCCGAGACCAATCCTCTCCAAATGCGAGGTAACACTTGTGCTCATCCAATGAATTTATTCAGGAACGCAGCTTCTCTGCCTTGGACACCATCTGACCTTAATGATCTTATTAATATTGTCTTTGTTGGTCCTCGAAAGCTGAATCACAAACAGATGAAAAAACTCACACCATATGTTGTTCGTAAACCTAAAATCGCAGCTTTACTCTGTTTTTTATGTGCACATGATAGGTTGTATGCTGGGCTCCCCGCAATAGATCAATCAGCATTAGATCTGTATCCCGAATGCAATATTCTCCCTGGCCTCGAGGATAGTATAGTGTACGATCATGAGAGTAACCCTGAAATGATGTTTGAAGAAGAATCCTCTAGTTTTGATCAGCATCCCGCTGAATTGATAGATGGTAATGAAGTCTTTCTCAAAAAATCTGGTTTGTATGATCCCAAGTCAAATAACATCCCAGGACGGAACATGACATCCTCTGCCTTGTGCAATATTGCATTGGCATTGGATCCCGAGTCCATTATGCAGATACATTATGAGTGCGACCCTATATCTGAGTATTGTTGAGATAAGTGATCCGTACATCTGCTTTGACATTTCCTTTCATAGATACTTACTTCTGTTCACGTTTTCTTCTTTTACTTCCGCTCACGCAGCTTACTAATACTACCTAGTTCCTATGATATAGCCGGTAGCTTGGTACAGCCTCACCTCAGTTGTTCTATCGCTTTACAACTGAGGTGAGTATTATCTCTTATATTAAACTTTACTTTATATACTGATATGATTGTAGTCACTTCGTCTACAGGTACATTCATATCAATACAGTTGTTCTATCACTTTACAACTGAGTCACTTTGTCTACAAGTATAACAACCCTGATCTTTTGCCCGGTATGTTCCCCACTTTGTTTCCATTGGGTATTGGAGGTTTTGAAGATTCTCGCTGCAAACCATCTGTCTCTCTTGAATCTCATGCAAAACATTTACTGGATACAGCCAATTGCTCTTTCCGATATCATTACTTTTTTTCCTTTGTTGTGCTCAACATGATACAACGTCGCAAGGCCCATCTCCATACGTCTCTGTCTATTAAGTCCAGTTGCTTCCATTCTGTTGCCCCTGCTCTACTTTCTGTTCATCCCAATGTCCTAAATAACCTTGCTAATAGCATGCAAGATGAATACAATCCTACACTGCTCACTCCTGAAGAAAAGGATGCTCTGTTTCTGTTGAAAGAGGTGAACACAATACTTGCCAAAATACCCGGCTCTCAAGCTTCTAAAGTTCAAACGCGCCATGAAATTTGTAGTTACTTTTCTCATTTTGGACTCCCTACTCTCTTTTTCACTTTCAATCCATCTGCGACTCACAGCTCTGTCTTCCAAGTGATCTACGGCAACCATGATATTGATCTAGACTGTGATGTTCCGGCACTACCTAATACATGCTCAGAATGTGCCATGAATCATCAGAAAAAACTGTTTTGGGCCCAGGAGGATCTAAGGTCACCTAGTCCTCTTAGGCAACCTGAGGCATCCTAGTTGGCCCAGGAAAAAGGGTAAAACTTTGGACACCTCAGGTATCCTAGTCATCCTAGGTGTCCTGGGATGTCCTGGGGCATCCTGAGGCATCCTAGGATAAAAGTTCCATCCCAGGATGCCTCAGGATGCCCCAGGATGCCCCAGGACATCCCAGGGTCTCCCAGGATACCTAGGATGACTAGGATACCTGAGGTGTCCAAAGTTTTACCCTTTTTCCTGGGTCAACTAGGATGCCTCAGGTTGCCTAAGAGGACTAGGTGACCTTAGATCCTCCTGGGCCCAAAACAGTTTTTGCTGATGATATAGCCAAGGATCCTGTAGCTGCAGCTGATTTTTTTGAGTTTATGCGGATTTGTATGTTCAGTGATTTATTTGGTTGGGACTTTAATAAATCCAAATCTAAAGACCAGGGTGGTATCTTGGGAAAGCTTCGAGCTCATTATGGTGTAGCCAAATTGACTGAAAGGGGACAATTTCATGGTCATTACCTTATATGGCTCACCGGCACTTGTAACCCCTCTCATATCCATTTGCTGTTGAAAGTCTCGCAGGATTATCATGAGCAATTCTTTTCTTTTTTTGAGGGCATCCTCTATCATCATTTACTGGATGTTGACGTAGACATTGATCCCAAGTACGAGCCCTGTGTCAAATTACCTCCCCAAGTGCCGCCACAGAATTTGACAGATCCAGATGAACAGGAGGTGTTGAACATGATTTGGCAGCAGAACTTCAACACTCAACACAAGCTGATAGGGGAACATCATCAAAGACATCACTGCCACCCTGTATGTTTTAAAGGTCACAAGAATAAAACAGAATGTAGGTTTGGCTACCCTCATGAATTGGTCGAACTTTCATGCTTCAAGGTTGAAAGTAACTCTGTTATATTTGCACGCAAAGAGTTGGACATGAATGGTCACAACCCTTATGTGTTAGTATTTGGACGACATAATCACGATCACAAATGCATTCTATCTGGCAAAGCGGCAAAGGCCACTTCAGGCTGCCCCATTTTATATCTTCTTAGATAGTCCAAAGTGTAACAATCCAGTAACTAATATGATCAAAATCCACAGGAAATCCAGGGGCCCCACCTGGAATCCATACACCCTGCCTGGAATCCATATGGCTAGGACCTCTGGCACCCTTTGGATATGGATTCCATGCACTAGTAAAAATAGTAGAGTATGGATTCCATGCATGTCACATGGAATCCATGCACTAGAAAAAATAGTAGTGTATGGATTCCATACATGTTGCATGGAATCCATGCACTAGTAAAAATAGTAGTGTATGGATTCCATGCATGTCACTAATATGCCAAATTTTTGGCAAGACCTTGAGAACGCGATTCTTGACAAGTTCGTTTCTAGAGACAGTATAAGAGAGCTATAGCGAGCCCGAGCTGATAGCTGTAACAAGTCCAATAAGTGTGGAAATACTCGGACCAAACAGAGCCACCATATTAATATGAGTCTAAGTAGTTGTAGGAATCCGTAGTCCGTGAGTCTTACTGGCATGTCAACTGCCAGAACTCATATTAAAAGAGGCATATTGCCCACATAGACTTGAGCTCCAAAGGATACACTCTGAAGACAAGTAACTCAGGGATTATGGAAGGATATAAACTTCGCCAATTCCAGTGGGCTGATGCCGAGATTGTCATGATAGCCAAATGATACTTCGAAGCTTGATACCGAGGAAGCACTAATAATCTGTTTGGCACCAAACAAACGGATAACCGGCGTATGCTGAGAAGAACGAAACAAGAACAGGAGAATGACGAAAGAGACAGAGAAGTATAACAAAAATAAAAGAAACAATATGAAAGATAGACAATAGATGTAAGATAAAGGAAGAGAAATAGATAGTAGAATACAAAATACAAATAGCATAAGTAAAATAGTAGTGTCATGAATTCCATGCAATGTCACATGGATCTCATGCACTAGTAAATAAAGTAGTGTAATGCGATTCCATGCTGTCGCATGGACTTCCATACTAGAAAAAATAGTAGTGTATGGATTCCATGCATGTTTGCATGGAATCGCATGCCCTAGTAACAAATAGTAGTCATGGATTCATACCATTCACATGGAATCCATGCACTGAGTGAAAAATAGTAGTGTAATGGATTCCATGCATGTCACATGGAATCCAATGCACTAGTAATAGTAGTGTATGGATTCCCATGCATGTCACACTGGAATCCACTGACTAGTAAAAATAGTAGTGTATGGATTCATGCATGTCGCATGATTCCCATGCTGTCCAGATGCATACTAGTATAGTGTATGGATTCCATGCATGTCGCATGGATTCCATGCACTAGTAAATATAGTAGTGTATGGATTCCATGCATGTCGCTTTAGTACTAGTTCAACCACTAGATTAGTTACTAGTCCGAGTTATCAGTACTAGTATCACCATTAGGTTAGTTACTAGTACGAGTTATTAGTACCATTATAAGCATTAGATTCATTACTAGTATGACTTATTAGTACTAGTTCAACCATTAGATTAGTTACTAGTACAACTTATTGGCACTGGTTCAACCATTAGATTAGTTACTAGTCCGAGTTGTTAGTACTAGTACCACCATTAGATTAGTTACTAGTCTGAGTTATTAGTACTAGTACAACCATTAGATTAGTTACTAGTCCGAGTTGTTAGTACTAGTACCACCATTAGGTTAGTTACTAGTACAACCATTAGCTTACTTACTAGTATGACCTTGAGTACTGTTGTTCCGCCCCCCCCAGTGCATATGGGCATGTATGGGCGCTCATTTTACCGCAGAACATTGGGAATTGAGCTTGATAAATTCCTGGAAAAATCATGAAAAATATTGAAAATACTGGGGCATTGTTATCCCGCCCACCAGCACTTTTGGGTGTGTATTTTCCTGCCAAATAACAGAGATTGAGCTTGATAAATTCGGAAAATTCATCAAAATCATCAAAATATTTAGGGATTGTTTTCCCATCTCCCACTGATTATGGCACATCATGCCCGAATAAGGTGATGTAAACACATGTGACACTGCTCTTACCATATATGGTATACCCTAAGTGATTATGGCACCTCATGCCTGAATGTTGTCATGTGACACATGTACACTGTCCACCTACACATACAGTATACCTTAACCATAGCTCTCCTTCTGGAGTTCATCCTCATTGCAATCAAAAGTTTAATTTGTAGTTTGTGTGACAGTGTCACATACAGGCTGATGGGATCAGCAGAGGTAGGTTGCTGGGTGTAGATGAGAAAGTCATCACTGTAACTATCAATCGCTATTTCACAAATTTCAATTTGTACTGTGTGACAGTGTCACATGACTATTACTATACTTTGCATGCACTACTATATTTACTTGTACATGGAATCCATACACTACTATTTTTACTAGTGCATGGAATCCATACACTACTATTTTTACTAGTGCATGGAATCCATGCACTACTATATTTACTAGTGCATGGAATCCATATCCAAAGGGTACCAGAGGTCCTAGCCATATGGATTCCAGGCAGGGCGTATGGATTCCAGGCAGGACCCCTGGATTTCCTGTGGATTTTGATCATATTAGTTACTGGATTGTTACACTTTGGACTATCTAACTAGTTCTTTTCCTGGTAGACTGGAATGTTTTGGTAGGAAGTCTTGTTTTTCAGAAGGGTATGTAATTAGTTATTATTTGAAATTTGTTTTTTGCTAACCAAATCTTCTTCTTTCAGCCTGAGTTGCTTGGTTTGCATAGACACTTGCTTCACACAAAAGAACAACAAGCACAGGACTCAGGATCCGAAACATGAGCATCTGAAAATTGTGTTTGTCCCTCCAGAGGAAGTTGAGATATGGAAAGAGTTTGTTGAAGAAGTGCGTCCATGGAGAGACACCAGTGGTAAAGCAAAGGAAACAACAACACCCAATCTGGATGAAGAAGATGGGTTTGAGGGGTCTCTGAGGGTCCCAAACTCCATACTGGATGCATGTGGTGAAAGCTTTACTGCTGCCAATGGCAATAGACAGAAAGCTAGTACCCAGTTTTTTGACTCGACTGCTTTGATGGGACTCTTGTGCCGCCATGATTGTATTTTATGGCTGGTTAATATGACCACTCCCAGAGAATGACAACACTACGCTCTCACTCTCATTGATACGTTATTTCAACATCTCCCTGACCATTGGACTGTTGGTCTACTTTACGATATTGCTTGCCAACTGGAGCGTAGTTGCGTCAAATGGGATCTTCTCAAGGAAGAGTACTTAGACTGTCTGGCATTCACAATTTCCATGTTCCATGTCTTCAGTCATGGCTGGCCATGCCAGTGTATCTATCATCCTCAGAGGCGCACCGGGTTTGGCTTAGCGGATGGGGAGGGATGCGAACAATTTTGGCACTCTATAAGCAAACTAATCGCTTACTTGAGAGTCTGCAGAGTGAGTCTGTTGTTTCAATATTTGTTTTGCACTTTAACAGTCAAGTTTGGCCAGCATCACCAAGGGGTCAGCCAGAAAGGTGGTGGAGGAAGCTCTTCGACTATGAAAGGCACGAGATACTCTGGCTGACAATGTCAAACAGCTTGAGAAAGTTATGACCAATCTCTCAGCAGAGCCTTATGAAGTAGCTCCAGCAGGGCTGGAGCTGGAACCATTGAGGGAGAAGCTCAAGAAGACCCAAAAACTTCTAACTGCCAAGAAACGTGCAATGGGTGTGGAGGGGAGAGACCAATACCAACACCTTGCATCTAGCCTGTTCATTACGCATTGTATGAATGCTCGAGCTTTGAAATTGCAGTTACGCCAGAAGCTTCGCTCCCATAAATTTGAACAAGACTGACTAGAATGATCCTTCCATTGGCAGATGAATAGTACGTGTATCTTATGCTCGCTCGACTCCCCTTCTTTGCTGATATTGTATTTTCAGCCTCAGAAAGTAAACTATATAATCACACAGAGCATTCCATTACCCGTTGTGATCCCGGTATCCAGTCCCTAGCGAAGAAATACAATGACCTCTACGCCAAAATGGAGAGTTTGATTCAATCAGGATGCGCTCCAGTTAATGCAGTGGCTCCAAGAGCCATTGTGACAAAGGAATTATTTTCCCTTGACATTGATGATTCCATTTGGGATGATATCAACCTTGCAGACGATGATAATGTGGCTGAGCTGCCTTTGTGGTTATGCAATGAGCACATCAGAACCGGTATCCGAGGGATTCTCCATTGTGATTGTTGTGATGAAGAGTTGCATTGGTTGAAGTATGAGGAAGTGTCTCTGAAGGACTGGTTTATGGAGGAGTGGTCAGTCATATTGAGATCAATGGAAGAGATTGAAGGTGTGTCTGATTGTCATGATTCTGTTCACATTATAATTAAGCCCTCCTAGACTTGAATATACAACATCAATTGTGGGAACATTGAAAGGATCTTGCCTGGTTGTACATTGTATGGGCAAAAGCATTATCAACTCTACCACGAGATGAGCCGATGGAGTTGTGGGGACCAATGGGAGCGGAGCTGGTTCAAGCGAGACTGGAAGTGGAGACAGAGCAGGTACAGGAAGAGGTGGAGGAAGATGATGAGGATGCCAAGGATATGTTTGAAGAGTTTGATGAAGATGATTTGGATGTAAGTTTGATTGAGCAAATTGACACACTAGATCTCAATGACAATGCACAGGAGAATGAGTTGGTAAATGAGGATATGTATTATGTAGGCTAAGTTGATTCAATGAATGTATGGTTCTCACTTAAAGCTGAACTCCTACGCTCATACATTGATATTTGATTTCTTTGACAGAGCATTAAATGATTGAGTGGTTAAGTTTGTAGCTAGTTTAGCTTCCTAAGTACCTAGCAAATGGGGATGCCCAAGTACCCAGTAAGCGGGGATGCCCAAGTATCTAGCAAGTGGGGCTGCCCAAGTAACCATTAAGTGGGGCTGCCCAAGTAACCAGTAAGTGGGGATGCCCAAGTACCCAGTAAGCGGGGATGCCCAAGTACCTAGCAAGTGGGGATGCCCAGGTACATAGGGCAGCCCAAGATGGGATTACCAAGTCAGGACCCCGGACACTTGGGAGTCCCAGATGGGGCTGCCCAACATATGTCTGGTGGGGATATCCCGGGTATCAGACCCCTATTAGTGCCAACCCAGGGTGGGATAGTTAAGCCTAAGTAGGTATATTTTAGTAGGTGACTGAAGTGGTTAGACACATACCAGGAAAACTCAATGTGGTAGCAGACAGACTGAGCAGAATGTGGGAAGGACAGGAGCAGGCCCTGGGAGATGGCAGTGAATGGAATGTCAGTGAGGACTGGGAAATGGTCACAGGGTTGGTGAATGATGTCTTTGGGATAGATGCAGCAACAGAGATCCTTGGCAAGAATACAGGGACAAATTGACAAGGGCTGATGGATCAGTTTGAAGGGGAACCAGTCTTTCAGGAGGTGATAACGGCATTACAGATGCTAGAATCTTCAGGGAATGAGAAGCAGAAAAGTTGTGCACAGCACAAAGCAGGTAGAGGATAATTGGTTATGGAAGGTGGGGGGAAACAAAGGCATTCGAGAGCAAGCCAGAGTGGAATGTATCATGAAGGCAGAAGCCATTGAGTGGGCAAGAGTCCAACATGTGGAAGGAGGTCACTGGGGTCAGGATACAGTGAAGCTGGCACTGATGGACCAAATATGGAGCCCAAAACTAGATGAGCCAGTACTAACTGCCATTAGGGAGTGTCCCCAATGCAAAACTTCAGACCAGCCCACTTACATTCCTTGCTCAACCCAATCACATGATGTCATCCATTCAAACTCCTAGTCAGGGATTACCTGTCAATGTCCAAAGGGAAAGAGGGATACCACATCGTAACTAACCCTGTATTGATTGACCTGACTTGATCCGGGTTTTTTCGGCTTGTTCAACCCAAAAAAGCAGGTCAATTCAAGGTCAATTGACAACCCGCAATTTATCTCGGTTTTGGCTGCAACCCGGTATCCAGGTGGTCCTATTTAATCTTGACCGACGCCGCCGAGCATGGGAAGCGCGCTTCAGGGCTCTTTGAGGTCGCGTCGAAGCTTCTTCATGCTCCACAAGGAGTTTACCAACAATTGAGCTCGATGGAGGACCCATAGTCATAAAATTGACAATGATTTAGTAGGTTGTAACTTGTGGGCAACCTAACAACCCGGTCAACCTGGTCAACCAAAACACAGTTCTTTACGATGCACACTGTTGGACTTTACCTTGATACATACTTGAAGCGAGTTTGGGCATTCAAGTTCAAAATGCATGGGTCCAAGAAAACAACCATCAGCAGCCTTGACTCATTATTCAAAGGCTACCTCCCATCAGAAATGTTCATGACTGACAATGGACCCCACTTTAAGAGTAAAGCAGTCAAGGAATTCTGCGAGAAGTGGGGTGTAAAATACCATACCATGCCAGCATACTCACTGTGGGTCAATGGACTTGTGGAGGGTGCCAAAAAAATCTTCCTTCACATGCTGAAATGCCTCTGCTCACCCAAACTGGGAGAGGACTCAGAGGAGTTCAAGGAAATGACATGGGACAAACTACCAGCAACATGGCCAGACTTCTTAGACAAGGCAATAGTCACCTTGAACAACCAAATCCTACCGGCCCTGAAGTTCTCACCAAATGAGCTACTCCTTGGCACTGTCATAAACACATGATGTTCCACGCTAGAGGAGGCAACATCAATCCTAAAGCCAACAGAAGTAGCAGTACAAGTGGCTTATATTGTGCAGCAGTGGCTGGATGGATATAGTGCTGCAGTGGAGCATGCAGTAAGGAGGAAAGGAGTCTTTGATAGACGGTTATTAAAAAAAGAATGAAGAGAGGTGGTATTCCAAAAAGGGGATCTTGTCCAGGTATACAGGAGCGACCTCAATCACACATTCAAAATGGAGAAGAAGATATTGCCGAAATGGTCAACCCCAAAGCAAATTAGGGAACAGAACATTAATTCATATTTATTAGAAACCTTAGACAGGATACCCATAGAAGGAACATTTTCAGTGAGGAGGCTATGAGGGTTTTGGCCTAGACCAGGGACAAAGTTGGCGTTAGAACAGGAGAGAGTAGAGAGGCTACAAGAGGAAGAGCAAGTTGAGTCCAAGTAGGCAATGAGGACACCGCCATTTTTAAAAAAGGGGGCACATGGAGTAGGGGGTCACGCCATAGTCTAGATCATATTAGTAGTCTACAGTAGTCACATAACCAGTCACATCACATACAAGTACACATTCTACATTCATATCATTGATTCCTCATAGCAGCCCTCTCCACCGCGGTCCATGCAGCTTGACCAATTGGGATTTGGACACTCCTCCACAAAAATCATGGCAGATATGTTCCTGATTTGGCTTCAAAAAGATTTGTGCCCATTTGACACTCAAAATCTGCGAGTACTGCAAATTGGGCGCAGCCCAGAAACTTCTGAAATGGTGTGGTACCTATATACTCCCAGAGAATTGGTACTGCTGTCTAAATATTGCCCACCTTACCATCACCAATTTCTTGAATACACACTCATGGCCAACTTACACAGATTAATGTTGCATTATACATATCACAGAAGACATTCGCCATATCAAAGCACTCTTCATGCCTCTCCCAAACCTAGATGGAGCTAGGTTTTCTTTACAAAATTCTTCATGTTCTATTCTGCAGAATACACTTGAGCCATCATACCAAGTCTCTTGACACAGGTTCTTTATGTTTTTATAATCCATCAATACAAATCTCTTCCACTATGCTTTTCCTGCCTCCTGCTTGAAATTGGGCTCACAAAACACATTTTTGCGAGCACAACGCAATTAAGAAGCAGATGGTTACTGTATGCTGCACTGTAGGTAGATCAAACAATATATATTTATTCTGCGCATGCTTGTATGATAGACACACTGGAAAGTAACAAAAATCTGCTTGGCAGATTGTTAGACTGGTAATAAAACAATTAATTCATGTTTCAATAAGACTGAAAGTCAGACTGAAACAATGGTTTTTGGCTGTGCTGAAACTCTGGCTGACAAGGGGTAATTCGGCCAACCATTCATTCAAGATGATATGACTCCTGAAAGTCTACAGTTCAGGGGGCCTGATTCTGGTACTGATTCTAGTATTTTCATCTGTACAATTAATATGATTGAAATTAGATATTTTACTTTGGATGAATAGGCAGATGAATAATGAATAATCAGTCCTGTCAATTACTCTACTGAAATGACAGAAATCACTGGCAGTAAGTAATTCAATATCTATGAAAGTTGGGCTGAAAAATGGGGTTGAGCTTTTTTCCACTTCCACTACTTATACCTGTACTACTTATACCTGTACTACTTATGCCCATTCAACGACTTATTGTTCAACAACTTATTCCTCTCTCTAATGCAAATGGAAATGTCAATTGGGATGTCTGAATATGGATGTTGAAGCCTCTTCCTTTTTTGCATGACAATCTTCAAACATCATGACTATATTGTCTTCACTCTTATGAGCTTTAAGCAACAAAAGAGATGGATAGCTAGTGCCTAGGATGCCTACCCTCAACCTATAGGCTGTGCTATAAAATGGTGCACATATGAGTTGCTCATTACTCTCTCATTTTGTTCACTTTTCTCTTTATTTTCAGATATGTCACACTATGGACTATTGTCCTGAGTGGACCAGCTGGCTGCCTGTTCAACCATCGGATGTATTGATGGAAGAACCGGGGTGGATGGGTAAGGACTTATCTTTCAGTGCGTTGTGTTGTTAACTTTTTGTAGATGGTGCTCGCAATTGGATAATTCTACTGAACAAGCCCCTTGGCTCAAGTCTTATTTAACATGCCAGGTGAGGTCACATATGGTCACACGTGGTCACACTGAGGTCACAACATGTAACTCTGCCCCAGAACTCAATTTTCTTTTTGTCAAGGTCAGAGATTTGCTCTTGGTACAGTATTCCAATTATTGTAGCCTTCAGGGATCTGCACCATAACTGTAAAGTACAGCATTACAGTACATTTTTATAGGTAGCCATAACCATCCCATACAACGATCTAAGGTCCTTTCTGTTGTTACAGCCTGTGGCTTAACATCTGTCATATTTAGTCACTGTACAGATATGGCAATTTATGGCTGAATATCTTAGATTTAGATACCAATATGCAACAGGTAACATTGGGTATATTTTAGTATTTGAGCTGCTAAATCTGAGTTTAATTCAGCCTTAAGCATTGCCCAAAGTCTGGAGTCTTTATATTTAAGATACTGTCACCATCCCTATTTGGGAATCTGAGCAGCTCATGTTACAACTCAAGTCAGACGAGGCATGAGGTGGTAGCTGACTTTTCTTTTTCTAAAAAAAATCACAAAAGAATTGAAAAAAATCACACCCAAACATGTGTGACAAAAGTGTGATGGGGTTGCCAAACTAGTTTTTGCAAAAATTTCCTTTTTTGGGAGGGTTGTTGTCAGCAAGGGGGTTGTTCAGTAGAATTATCCCTCACAATCCACCAATTATGTTTAGCACTCAAAAGCAGGTTGTGTTGGAATATCAAAGGTAAATATATTCTATCAAACTATACATGGAATGCTTTCTCGTAGTCTCCACTTGTTTGTATCACCATCCCATGCACTCCACTGTTATCGTCTCGCAGACTCCACTTAGTCTCTCGCCGTATCCACTTGCTCTCTTGTAGTACCCACCTCACCATATGCACAGTAGCCATACATATTCATGCACTAGCCACTTGCCCGATATATTGTTTGTACTTAGGACTGTATATAAGCTTAGGTACTATACCCTGTAATAACACCATTGTCCCCCATCAATCTGTGTGATCGCTACTACTAAGTCCTGTGTGGACTTACTGCTGCTACTTCCTATTTAGGAATATAAACTCTAATAGGTTATGGGGCCCGGCCTTAACCATTGACGCATCATATTGCTGTAACGCTTGTTCATGCCACCCAGGCCAGATCCTCCACCACTACAAACTCAACAGGAGATAAAATCATCACAACAAGCACCACCACCAGTAACTCAACAATGTTCCATTGTATCGGAACAAGCCAGCTCATTGAGTAGCAAAGCTGTAACACCACAGCAGAGATCAGCACCATTACCTCCCACAGACGACACTGTTCCTTGTAAAGGACATCCACACATCTTTGACATTGACAAATTAGTTGACAAGTATAAAAGCCAAACCACTGGAAGGTGGAGCCAGTGCGACAAACAACATTGCCTAAACCAATACAACGTACTTTGGACAGGTAAATTAGCAGAGTTTGCGAAACCCATTGCAAAAGAACAGGAGCAAATTATCAGAAGTCACCTACGACACATCACCGATAACAAAGAAGAGGATACTGAAGCACCTGTTGCTCAGCCTATAGCATCATCCTCCCAACAGCATACACCTGCTCCATCCCAATCACCTGCACCGAAATGTGAACCAACCCCACCTACACCTCCACAACCATCTCCACAGGGCACCGCACCCCAATTTCCATATTCAAATACAGAACCACCTTCTCCACACAGATCCCCATCGCCATCAGATCCCGGATCACCAGGCGCTTTAATTGCTGATTCCGACGATGACAACGAAATGTCTAAAGCAAACAAAGCCTTCGATAAGGTTACAACCTTAAAGTCGGATGGATCAAATTGGGACATGTGGAAAACTCGAGTGGAATTCGCAGCCAGATCTATCGGCTATCAGCGTTATTTGGAATAGAATCCGCAGCCTGATCTCGCCCAAGGATCAAATGACGAGCACAGAGGAAAGGATAGTGATTTGCTAAATGCAATCATTGGCAGGTTATCGGATGGAATATTCCGCAGGTATAGGCACTACAACAACACGAAGCAGTTGTGGGAAAATTTACTCACTGAGTATGATTCTAAAAACGCTCTTACTGAATCATTTTTACAAAGACGACTTCACACCATGCGATGCACGGACCCATCCAAGGTCAATAAACATTTGGATGATATGATCAGCATCCGCAACGACCTCACTACTAGGGGAATCGATATCAACGATGATATATTCGTCAACACCATCATGTCCTCAGTCCCCGACACCTTCAAAGCCACCATAAACGCATTGGCTGTTTCTCCGCTAAATCCGACAAGAAGCTTAATCCTGCAGAGCTCATCTCTATCATTCGTGCTGAATCAATGGTACACCAAATGCGACATGATCACAAGGAGGAATCGGCAAACTATGCCGGTAACAGGGGAAGAGGAGGTTTCCGAGGTCATGGAAATTCCTTTAGGGGAATTCCTGAGGCAGAGGCAGAGGCCATGGAGGATCAATGAGTCACCAGGACTCTGTTTGTTACAACTGCGGAGGTAAAGGTCACTTTGGAAATCAATGTCCATCGGAGAAACGCAGTCAGGCCAACGAGGCTAAGGAGACGAAGAGGCTCCTAAAGAGAAGCGGAAGAAGAAGTCGGATGGAAACTGGAGATAGGCCAAAGAACAGCAAAGTGGCATCCTCATCCATGATTGAGGAAGTACCAGAGTCATCATGGGCAGCAATCAAAATTCCCACTAAGCATGGGAATCTTGTCTTCAATTTTTCTGAAATAGCTGATAAATTCGAATTAGCTCTTTCATTGCCAAGCAACAATAGATGTCAGAAATACAATTCTGATACAGTGCAAAACATCAAAGTCGACAGTCCGCCACCTCTTACTCTTAATGGTGAAGAGGAGGAAGAAGTATACGTCGACGCTTACACTGCAGCCCACAGTTACGGAGCAATTCTTTTTGACTCCAGATGCTCTACCCATATGACGCCACTCACTGACGAACTCAGGAATCAACGGGAGATTCCAACACAAATCATCCAGGCCACTAACACGGAAACCTTCATGGCAAACATCTCCGGCACACTCCATTTAGGACTGCCAACATTTGAACAAGAAATCAAGAATGTGAAAGCTCCCTAACACCCTTCTATGTCCATACACTCCCAACACACTCATATCACTGGGAAAACTCGACAATGATGGTTACGCCATCCATACCGCAAATGGTAAAATGACGATCAGAGATCACCAGGGGAAACTTGAATACGCTTATTCGACTAAGATTGGCAGATTGGTATCTCTTTACAAGGCACACTGCATCTTAGGTCACCTCAACTATGCTTACGTGAAGCATATGTTCTGAGACAACCAGGTTTGTGGAATTGGATTGGATCTGAAGCAAATGGACGAACCAGAATGCCGCGCTTGTATGCTTGGGAAAGCATCCAGGTATCCTATTGCTCAGGTGCAATCATCTCCACATGTGGAGAATTTTGGAGACATCTTCCACATGGATGTGTGGGGACCAGCACAAGTCAGGACAGTAAACCACTGCACTTACACACTGACTTTAGTTGACGAAGCAACTGATTGGTTGGAGGAACCCCAAATGAAGTCAAAGGTCGAGTCTTTTGCACAGTACGTGGTTCTCCAACAGGTCTCCAAACTCAGTACGGCACAACTGTTAAAATTCTCCACTCTGATCAAGGGGGAGAATTTCTCAGTAACAAATTCACAGCATATCTGGAATGCATTGGGACATGACGACGTCTCATGGTACACGACACCCCGGAAAACAATGGTATAGTGGAATGCGCACATTGAACATTGCTGAATGCAGTTCAAAGTCTTTTGATCTCATCAGGACTCCTGAAATGGCTTTGGGGGTTCATGATGAAATATGCAGTATATGCAGTATATGTTTGGAACAGGACACCAAAGAAAGCCATTGGAATGGCTACTCCATATGAGAAACGGTTTGGTATTAAACCGGACATTACTAATCTTTGAATCTTCGGCAGTATCGTTTACATTAAACAAGAAAAGGAACCCGGCAAATTGGAACCACAGGCTCAGGAAGGATGCTGGATAGGACTCGAACCCGAATTGAATGGTCACTACATCTACTGGCCAACATGTCACACTGTCACAATGGAGAGGAACATAGTTTTTTCTGATAGGCAGATCCAACCCGTTGAGGGGGGGATGGAAATTTGGGAAATTTAGAAACATCAGTCACCGAGTCAGAACAGCCTGTCATATCAGTTCCAGAAGAGATTGCTGAAACAATTGCACCAGACGAAGTATCTGGGAAACGAGTCAGACAACCCACCAAGAAGATCAGGGACGTCATTGAAGGACTTGGAGAAGGAAGTGATGAGTTGCGACATCTTACCGCATCTCTAGGTCAGGTAACATCAGAAATTGAATCTGATCCTTTATCTGTTACAGAAGCTATACGATGACCTGACAGCTCCAAATGGTATGATGCCATGAAGGACAAAATCTCCAGACTCCAGGAGCGTGGAACCTATACAATCATCACTCCACCTCCAGATGCCAATATTCTCACATCCAAATGGGTCTATTGGACCAAGAAGGATGGACAAGGTCACATTACAGGACACCGAGCTTGTCTTGTTGTACGTGGATTTAATCAGATCCCAGATGTTGACTACTTCCCAGATGAAACCTTCACATCTGTCGCAAAACTCGCATCAGCCTGTGCTATACTCAGCATTAGAGCTGAGAAGAGCATGATTATTCACCAAATGGACGTGAAATCAGCTTACCTTTATGGGAAATTGGATGACAACAAGCGCATTTTTATGAAGGCACCTCCAGGCATTGATATAGGGGTAAAACCAGGTCAAACCTTACAGCTTAAACTCGCACTTTACGGACTTAAACAAGCCAGTCGACAATGGTACATGCGATTCAGGGAAATCATGACCCAACTAGGGTTTAAATGGTCTGATTTTGACCACACTGTTTTCTATCTGACTAATCCCTTCACCATCATTTTCATACATGTTGATGACATGACATTGGCTACCAAAACCCTGGCCATCAGGGAGAAACTAAAGAAAGATATTGGGGCTATAATCAAAGTTGTTGATTCCGGAGAAATCCATTGGCTACTTGGGATTGAGATCCAAAGATCTCTCCATAATAGGACGATTCACCTATCCTAGTGGTCATACATTGACACCATACTCTCTCGCTATGGATTCTTGGATATAAAGCCACTCTCTATTCCCTTCGATCCCCACATTCACCTCACCAAAGACCAATCACCCAAAATGGTCGAGGATATTGCTTTCATGCGCAACAAACCCTACAGAGAGGCCCTTGGCGCTCTCCAGTACTTATCCGTTGCTATGAGACCTGACATCACGTATGCAGTCTCTATCCTTGCTCGCTTTTCACAAAACCCCGGCATAACTCATTGGAATGGTGTACGTCGTTGTCTATGCCTATCTCAAATACACTCGAGACTTTTGGCTCAGTATGAGCAACCAGGAGACAGTCCAAGGCTATACGGATGCGGATGGTATGTCCCAGGAGGATCGACATGCTATTTCCAGGTACATTTTTATGTTGAATGGCGGAGCAGTATTTTGGTCGTCGAAACAACAGGATACCATTTCTTTATCCACCACGGAAGCCGAGTATATTGCTTTAACCCATGCGGCAAAGGAAGCGATCTGGCTTAGGAATCTTTTGTCGGAAATCTTTGGTCCAATTACTCATGTGATCCCTATCATGTCAGATAATCAGTCCGCCATCGCATTGGCGAAGGATGATCGTTTTCACGCTAGGACCAAACACATCAATATCCAATACCACTTCATCCGCTACATCATTGAGGAAGGTAAAATTTGTCTTACTTACTGCCCTACCAAAAACATGATGGCAGAAATCTTCACCAAAGCCTTACCTTCAATGAAAGCCAAACACTTCGCAGCATCCATGGGATTAGCAAAGGTTTGAAGGGGAGTGTTGGAATATCAAAGGTAAATATATTCTATCGAACTATACATGGAACGCTTTCTCGTAGTCTCCACTTGTTTGTATCACCATCCCATGCACTCCACTGTTATTGTCTCGCAGACTCCACTTAGTCTCTCGCCGTATCCACTTGCTCTCTCGTAGTACCCACCTCACCATATGCGCAGTAGCCACTTGCCCGATATATTGTTTGTACTTAGGACTGTATATAAGCTTAGGTACTATACCCTGTAATAACACCGTTGTCCCCCATCGATCTGTGTGATCACTACTACTAAGTCCTGTGTGGACTTACTGCTGCTACTTCCTATTTAGGAATATAAACTCTAATAGGTTGATGCTGTTTTTCACTATTGGCAACCCTACTTTAATCATCTCTTTGAGCGGCAAGTGGCACCTCCAGTTTGGCCAGTCCTAGACCTGTACTGCAAAGTGCTCCAGATGCTTCTATCTCAACAGTTGCTACACCTATACCTTCTCATAGTACCACAGTTACATCCATCTCTTCTTCTCGCAGTGCCACAGCCTCTCAGCCTATTTCTCACAGCACTTCAGCTGCTCAACCTCTTGCTATGTATATACGCTCTCGCAGTCCTACTCGTACACCTTCCGATAGTCCTTTCATAACATCTAATTTGCACAGCGCTCCGACACATGCACATCCATCTCAGAATGCAGAAGCAACAACTCATGCACCCATTGCATCTCATAGTAGGCCTCTCTCTGCAGTATGTCCCGGTGCTTCTTCAGCAGTATCTCTATCTGCAGCCCATTATCGAGACAAGCCTACTAGTAAGCTTTCTACTCTCTCAGTTATTATTATGCATGTCTAATCGCAAGTTTAGGTGTTGATATTGAATACAATATTTCCCTTACCCAGATTTATATGGTTTTTGAGCCAACAGTGAACTCAAAGACAGTTAGAGCTGCTGTCTTGGAAATGGTTTCTAAAAGTGAAACAACTCTTGGGAAGACCTGCATCACTGGTCTAACCCGCATTGATTTTGTCAGCTGGTGCCTCCGAACCTGTCAAATTGAGAACAATTATGTGCCTGGCATCACAAGTGGTCCCGCGTTTCTCATGAGTTGGACGGGAATGGGGTTTGTCATTAACAATTACTGCTATCATATAGTGCTTTATACTGCAGCGGTGGGCTCAAGGGGCATATCAACATTATCGAGGATGCCCAGTTCCAGATGGCAGTTGCTACCTTGGGCAAATGCAACGCCTCGAAGGCTAATTTCCGCGTTACTGTCAAGTTTGATCTTGACCAAATGTCCGTACATTGTATCCGTAAACGAGTAAGCATCTCCTTATGAATTTTAAGATATTCACTGACTATTATATTACTGTTGTATTCTCGTTTATGCTTTTACTGACCATTTGAATTTAGGTTCCAAAGCTCGACAACTACAGTCCAAAAACCATTGCAATCAGCTTCATGATTGAGCAAATTGATAAAGACTGGAGATGCGAGGATACGCAGCATCGTAGCAGTGACCAGAACAGTGTTTGTTGGATTGACCTAGCGACACAACAGCATGTGGGGATCAAGCTCCGCACTAAAAAGCAATGGGCTTCTGACATAGTACATGTTGTTATATTTAGTTTGAAACCACACACACTTCACGTTTTCATTACAGATTCGGGGAACCACTAACCTCAAGGAGCCGCCCAATATTGCTGGCGTTGATCTTGTACGTGACGAGCGTTCAGTTCATCCTCGAAGTCATGGTGGTCCATATGCTATGTCTTTTATGGCTCCACTTCAGCAGCAGCAGCCTACAGACAATCTTACAACCGTGCTCGCTGCATGATTGATACTCCAAACATGTATGGAAAACCGAAATTGCTCACATTGTTATCGCAGTGCTTCGCCTGCTAGTAGTTTGGTCTCCTCATCTCCTATGAAATCAGCCACTAGCCACAAAGAAGATACTACGGGCCTATCCAAGTGTATTACCATTCGCAAAGGCCATGATTTGCAGGGCTCATTTGAGGCGCTCAAGAAGGTTGGATTCACTGTGGAGCTTATTCCTGATGTTGCTGTGGCACGTATGTTGGACATTCATGAATTCCGAGGTTGAAGGCGGCATTGTTGAGGGTGTTTATGGTGTTTCAGAAGTACTGCAGGGAGGTGGTTGCGAAAAAGGGGAAAGTAAAGAGGTCTTCGTGCCGCCATTGAATTTCTATTGCTATTGCTGATGGACTACCATTGCTATTGTCAGCACCATCCTGACCGACTCATTGCTACTAGCTTATCCTATTGACTCTTTTAATAAATGATTTTGTACATCTTCAACCTAAGCAATGACATATGTATATATGCTACTCAATCATATCCACAATTTGTGATCCAACCTTCAACCATCTCGATGGTAATGGCTTGCGTAGCAACGTGAATGAGCCACCATTGTTCATTGTCATTGACTGCTGCATCTTCGTTTCATTTTCACCATCCTTTGATGAAAGAAAATGCCTGTTCGGTGGGGTTATAGTCTGGAGAATACTGGTGGCAGATACACAAGTTTCGCGCCTAGATTTCTCTATTAGACGGCAAATTCAAGTACAATTGAATAACTCTGACTCACCACATTCACCCTCAATAATCGTACATATTTCTTCATCATGATGGATAGAGGCATTATCGAGCATCAGGACACTCCACGGTCCAGGGTACGGTGTCAGTACTGGAGCCTAGGAATTATTAGATGAAGTAAATAAATCGAAGAACAGTGCCAAACCAGATCTTGCTTCAAATACTCTATGAACATCTCTCTATTCACAGAACCTTTGAAGATATCAACAGTCACGACAGCACCTGTAACTGTTATCCTGAAGGCTTAAAACTGGGCTATATCCCTTACTTTGCAAATATCCTTACTTTGCAAATGCTTCAGCAGGGATATAACCACAGAAGAGCCAATACCTCTGGAATGGCACTATGGGATAAATCCAAAGCACCACCATGATCAAGGGATATATCCCATGCACCAGTATTTCCAACGCCCACAGCGTCGGGATGATGAGTCACCGAGGCGCAGGTACGCGCTGACAAAGATGAGCGCAATGGAGACACCGGAAGCATTCACCGGACCGACAAGGAGCCAGAGTAAAATGTCACATCAAGGAATTGAACCCTGCGCTCCACCAGTACTCCAGCGACTTAAGGAATCCAATAAACGCTTACGGCGCACATTAACCACTTGTTCATGTGAATGATGTTAGACAGTGCACTAATTTGATTATGTGAGTTCTACGCCAGGCCATTTATTAATTAGTGATGCGCTGTTTCGTTCATATGCAAAACGCAATAGATTCAACAGAACTATAATAAGTACAGACGATTTAGAGTTTACGCATTATCAGATACCCTCTCCATTGTTCCATTTGCCTTTAGTAGCTTGACTCCGGTTTTCCGATCCTTTTTTCCATGGTCCATGAATTCCGACTGTCGAGGTGGGATGGATACAGGAAGAACAGCAGCGCCGGTGATGGCTGCTCCTAGCATGAGTGAGCCACCAAAAAAGCAAACTAGATGATCTTGTTTTGGTGTGAGTCACCAGGATCTGCGAAAGAGAGAGATTTTAAATTCATTTCAGCTGAACCAAGTACGGAAATGTCATGAACAGCTGTCCATCTCCATGTCGTTCCGGAATGAGCTCCAAGGTGTAAGTCATGCGCGAGTAGGGACTCTTGGAGATGAGATTTCCGTGGACGGCGTTCATTGCGTCGTCGTACATCTGCACAACGAATATAAGATATTTTTAAACAAGCCGCTTATGCCGTGTACTCACCTCTCGATAAACATTTTCCGTTTGATTCTGAGAGTCATTGTAAACAGATGCTTGATATTCGAGGGTCGTGTGGCATCCGATGCTCATTGATGGTTTTCATATGCACCGTAATGAACGTACCGCTTCGACCTCTTCCTAGTACGTTTCTTCCTCTGTCAAGTAAATGAGATATCTGAACTCGAGTTGCAACGTCGACACCTCGTGCTGATGAGGAAAGGAAGATCTGGGTCTGGGACGCCTTTTCGTAGGGCGAGCTTGATGTTAGGTAAGGGAAGCCCTGACTCGGTGTCGAAAACACGGTTGGCTAGCTTGATAGCGCGGTCGAGATAGAGTTTATCGTGGCCAGTGAGTTCGTACGCTGAGAGAAGAACATGGATAGTAGTCTATGAGCGAATTTGAGATGATTGTAAACTGCAGATAAAATCACAGCTCACCTCGAAAGTATCAAAGTTTGCGTCTTGGTCGAACGACAAGTTCGTAAGCCATTTTGAGGTCCAAAACAACGGCTGCCATAGTCCTCATGCTTGATGTAGCACACACCACCAGTCTCCATGATGGTCCTGTAAAGTTTCGTCTAGAGATCTACCTGAAGTCCCGTAGGGTGGTCCTGTCGATTTCTGAAGAACGGGCCATTGACTTGCAGATCGATGCTGAGATTAGAGCTACGCAATATCCACTCTGTTATTCGTTCCTCGAGTTTCGACGCATCAGCCTCAGTTTTGAGGGCAGGCGGAAGCTCGATTGTGAGTTTTGTCCAGAGTTCTGGCGATGAGTGGGTAATAGATCTCCAACGCGAGTAGACCTGAGTAAAATTATAGGGAGAAGTGATTTGGTGCAGGCGTTGAGTCCACGAAGATAGAGGCCGGTAAAGTGCGGGGTAAGCAAAACGTGTTCTTGGAATGAGTTGTCTGGACAACGGTAGAGAGAACAAAAAGGTCCAGTTGTTGTCCCATGGTGTCTTCACAATGTGGCTTCAGCTCATAGTTAGCTCGACGCGTATTAAACGTTAAAAAGAAGGATTACCTTCTCAATCCGCTGGGTGACGGCAAGGATGGGGTAGGAGATGAGCTCAGTACCACGGCGAGAGGAAGGTTGATGATATCCGTTGTGCTTGGCGCACGCTCAGCGACGAGGAAGGCAGAGTAGAAAGCGATGCCAAATGATCAATCATAGAGATATCGGCACCAGAGCTCCATGAAAACCTAAGATCGCACTGAAAACGAGTTAAAACAGAAAAAAAAAATATCACCAGCCGAGGACTTTCGCTTCCGAATGATCAAGTCAATCTACAAGGTCGACCCAAGGTTGTACCAAACATACGGTCCATACGAGCTAGAGCCCTGTAAGTAGTCAGCACCGAAAGTAAGCTGATATAAATCATCTAACCAGAACGCGCGCTTCCATAGTTCAACCTCTATGGTCCAAGTTTTCGGTGGCTTCCTTGGATGTGCACCCACGTCTTGAGCGAGTCGTTTTCCAACTCCCACCATCATCCAACATGATTTAGGTGCAGAGGAACCTTGCAGGAATTGCACTGAAAGCTGATGGACACGTTAACTAGGTGATCACAGCGAGTTGATTTGAATACGTACACAATAGAACTGCAGGTCATAGAGCGTCGGAGGCGCTAATAGCGATATGCGCACCACCTGTACTTGGTCAAAGTACTTCCATCCACACGAATGCCATGAGTCTACACTGTCGAGCAATACTCTCCGGTCATCGATGCAACCGCGCAAACAAGTAGAAGAATGGCGTCAAACATGTTATCTTGATAGTGCAGTTTTTCCCGGACGCAACGTTCGAACGTAGACGGTGCAGTAGAGGGAAAAAGACATTGACATTTGTAAAATACATCTGAACTAGCTCGGAAAAAAAGTCTGGGTCGGGGAAAGTGTTACCTAGACCAGAAGCCTCAGGGATGGCGTCTTCCCACTAAGCATTATCGACATCAGCGGATATTTCGCTAGAAAGTAAAGCACACACAGGTAAAAGCCGCCAAAATTCTAGTCTTCATTCCCCCAGAACGATTGGAATTTGGCTTCATATCAGTCTCTCTTCCGGTGAATTCCTGTTTGAGGTCAATCGCGGTCTTGATAAGCATAGCGCCACTTGACTTTCCGAAAAATCTGTGTTCATGAGTGCAGGATGCAGGGGAATTATTCAAGAAAAAGTGGAACTACAACCAAGGAAGTAAGTCAAAAAATTCCTGCAAATAAGAATGAACATGACTTACCATGGGCCTGAGGAGGTTCAGGCAAGTCTTGAGCCATAGTCCGTCGCGCTGAATGAACAAAGTTCAACCGTGAGAATGCCAAACAATCACGTTCGGAAACGCGGTCCGTAGGCGCTTAATGGGTGTTCCTTTCTAGCTCGTCGTTTCAAACGACAGTCTCATGCAGTGAGATGATATCAGATATCATCCGGATGCACCGGGATCGCTTCAGTACATGTTTTAGCAAGAGGATGGGAATGTTAATTCGGACACTAACTCCGCTTAGATCGATGACCACCCTCCGTGAGACATATTTGTATTCTTTCACCAGCGCTATGAGCGCTTGTGTTCGGAGGCTCAACAGACGCTCAGTTTGCAGGAAAACGATGCATATCTCTCCAAACTGGTTATTTTTCAAAAATTCAAACACCGTTGTTTCAGCGCAGAAAACTACCCATATATGAGTCTGTGTCTAAATTTTTTTTCCGCATCCTCTTGGTTTTTAGTCTGTACTATCCAAAAATTATATGTAGTGAATAAAATATCGATGATAAAATTATATTTCATTCTGAATACTGTACATCTAGAATCGAGTCCGTTGTTCTAAGCGATGGACTAGAGACAAATATCAGTGAGTCTTGGGGTCATTTTCGAGCATATGTGCAAAGCTATATATGAACAATAGGTGGTATCATTTCGATAATTCATTTGTTGGAGAATCAAGCTCAAACAATGCAGTCATGGTGGTTTAACGCACAATTGCTAACCAAGGGCCCAAGTATAACTTACGATATAATACAATATATGCGGAATACTTACATCTAGGATCGACTCCGATCGAGTTCGTTCTTCTGAGCGCATTCTCATTCTCAACTGGTCCAAATTATACGACATTATGATCGAGGTGAGATTGTTGCTGTGAGTCTAAATTTGATGCTGTACTTATAGGTTCTTTTCAGGAATTTGCCTCCCGCGAACAAGGAATTCAGAACATTGTCTCGCAATCAGTTAGAAAAAAAGGCAAATATGTGGTGAGGTTTGGGTGAGGTAAGTACAGTTATACACTTCTTACAAGGACGGGACAAAACACCTTCGGTTGCTCAAAGTTGGATCTCTTTCAATATGGTGTTAATGATAATTTTCATCAAGTTTTAGAAGACAAACCGGGGTAACTAAAATGTGCATCAAAGACTTTAGTGGAATATGAAGAGCTGATTGAGTTGGTCCTTACAGGAGAGGTGCGCTTGAGTAAGTATCGTAACCTCTAATCAATTGCGATCGGAGTCACTGAATGAGATGGTCTATGTAGATAGAGTTTGAATTGAGACCGCTTTGACCGCTTTGACATTTACGTTTCGTGTATCTTGTCTTTTATAACTACATCCAGCATCCAGCCTTGGGAAGGACGACTAGGAAGGAGAGGACCATAAACATGGCGTCCTTCACATCTGCACACTTGTAGCGTCCTTCACATCAGCCCATTTTGGATCAGCCGTAATTCCGGAGTTCCGTTGATTGCCATCCTTTACCACAACCATCAATGAAATGACACGTAAACATCGAAAACCCAAGCAGTTTGAGCACTTAATGCCAATCATTGCTCCCTTCCAGCTGCTCAGTGTGTCTCTGGCCTCTATACGTGCTTGTAAGCTCAGAGAAGGTTGTGCGTAACCTGCTTTGGAAATCATACACAACGTGTTAGTCCCAAGTTTTATCATTTATTCCTCTCTCATATTGTTTGATAGATTTTTCGAATACTAATGATGCCGGCAACAAGTTTTTGAACCGCATGAAACAAACTATCCAGTTGTTGAACTGGAATACCCGAATGATGCTGCTTCCGAAAGGTCCGTGTCGCTCAATCACCGCATTTTTTGTGGCTAATGTTTTGTGTAGATTCATTCTCCTCGCGCGCAAAGATAAAGACCACTATATTCCTATGATGTACCTCGAGAAAACACTGTATACAATAGTGGAATGTAAGTTTTCTTTTTCCTTCTCCGTAGCCCAAAATCTTTTCTCGTACCTGCGTTCACAGACTATTTTACTCCTAGTCAGCGAGCCCAGATTGGGACTGTACCCAACGACCTCTTATTCAAGGCTTTTTCTCCCCTCCTTCACCTTCACCTTCTCCACCAAATTCCAAAGGCTCTGCCTCCTCTGCCTCATTATCTTTCTCTAAAATCCCTCGAATCCTTGTCCAATGAAGCTCCTCCGCGACCCCGCATAAACTATTGCCGTGCCGTCCAGCGTACTATCAATGCCCGAGATGGCCCGCTCCTGTTCAAAACAATTGCAGAAATAAACAAAATCTTCCGCACGTTCAAATACCCCGACCTCGACGCCGACCCCTTCAAAGAGGTTTCACCCAACTCGCTTTGAAACCACATTCAGACATGGACCTACAACGGCGGTCTACCCCAAAAAGTCCTCATGCGCATCATCAACGAAAACCACCAGCGCTTTGTGGGTCCCAATATCGCTAAACTACGAAAGTCCAAAGCTTTCAGTAGTAAAGTGTATAGAGAGCTCATGCCGAGTTTGGTGTGCAAGATTCTGGCTTTGATGAAGTTGAACCAGGATTCATTGTTGCTGGATTTGGGACCGGGTGTGGGGAATGTGGTGGTTCAGGCTGCGCTGCAGACAGGGTGTAGGAGCTATGGGATTGTGCTTGTGCCAGGTCCTGCGCAGGTGGCGAGGGAGATGGTGGAGCAGTTCAAGATTCGGTGTAGGATGTGGGGAGTGACTTGTGGCGAGACTGAGCTGGATGAAGGTCATATGCTGGGGAGTGCGAGAGTGGCGGAGTTGTTTCCAAAAGCGGATGTTGTGTTGGTGGATAATAAGAGCTGTGAGTACCCATGGGATGGATTTCTTGTCACTTGTGTCTTTGACTGATTAATAATGCGCTCTTTGTAGTGAATGAAGCATTGCGGCCCAAGTTCCTCGATCTCAAGGAAGCAGCCGTTGTGATTTCGCTCAAGCCTTTTATCTCGTCATTGAACGGGTTGAACACTCGTGTGACAGAACGCAATGTATGTGTTTTTTTTTGCTCAACATCTTCTTTAATTCACACTTAACCATGTTATGTAGGTCGACAACATTTCCGCCATATTTGACATACCAACAAAACGACAAATATGGAGACTGTATACGAGATGGGCGGAAAGATGATTCGATGAGATGACGAAGGAAAAGGTAACTGTGGAGGAAATTCGATGTACAATCTAACCTATCTTTTACAGGTCTTTGCAGGAGACATCATCTCCATAACCAAGTCATCCAGATGGTTAACCGAACTCAGGCGATCTTTTTCTCATTCATCGAGACTTCTCCCTCCTTTCCCCTTCAACAACTTTCCTCCCTACACCCTCTGGTGAAATTCTCACCCGCCGGACTACCACACATGGAACCATTGCCTTTCATGCGTATGATGGCTGTCCGTCTAGCGTAATTGATTGTTCTAGGAATACAATATATATATATATATATTGAGCAAACAAAAGCTGTGGGCAGTACATGGATAGGAGTGACGAAAAGATAACCGTTATTACAAGATTGAGAACCTATATTGTGTTGCTGTCTTGGCCTAGTGGATTAACCTGCTATATGGAACTCGTACCTGGCGCTTAATTAGTGTATGTCCAAGAGACCTACCGTTCGATTCATGCTCCTGCCATTAATTTTGGCTGAGATTACGGCTGTTTCGGACAGGTCCCCCGGGCGCGCGCCGATTCCAATTTGGGACTGGGCGCACCGTGTCCCATTTGGGAAAGAGCGGGAAAGTCACGAGTGCTTGACCACAACAGGCACTAGGGATTTGTTCATGCGCACCCTTTAATAAGGGTGCATGGTAATATCCCTTTGTGCATTGAGGGCTATGGTACGGTTGCCGAGCAGGCTCAGCTTGAGATTTTAGTCCAGAGCTCGAAGCAAATGTTTATGTGACGTTGCCGCTAATACAAATGCCATAACTGTCCATAACTATAATCGACAGGGTTCCGGGACGGTGGCTGTGCCTCCGGGGAGCGCGTTAGCGCTCATTCGCGTCGCGTCAGTCGATGCCTCGCATCATTCTTTCCTCAGCTCTCTCTTGCTTCTGCTCTCTCTCACCCTTCAGGTCCCTTGCAGCAAGAGATTTACCAAAATTGGGGTGAAGCTTCCAGGGATGAATAGAATCACACCAGCTATGAGGTTGTCAAGTGGGAAGGGCCTGATCATGAAAGTACACTGACTTGGAGCGAATCAATGAATAATATGCTTTCTACTCGTACGGAAGGGGACTCGCCTCAGGCTGTAGAGATGGAGCATGGCATAGTATGAGTATAATTTGAGGGATCTCTGTGCAGTGTGGAGCATACATAAGCTTTGAAATAGTGAGTCAAGTACATGATATAAAATAATGTGCTTCAGTCACAGCAAATCTATATTTGAAGAAATCATTGGAGTACATTCCTGGGAAAAAAATCCTGAAAGATTCAGTATTCTGTTGTGCTTTGAAATTGAGAAGGAAAGCAGCCAACCTACCAGGGTCCAGGACCAACTGTAAGTACTATTCTATTATCTATGTATACTTCTTGAGTATTTAAGACTTTATTACTTCTCAAGTGCTACTTCATGCATGCCAATACTTAGTAGCATAATTATGGTCCAATGTATATGATACTTGCTATCATGTATTATCATGATCTCACCTCCTCCGAAAGGTGCATAGTTAAAAAATCTGATTTCCAACTGATTTATGAAGATAAGACAAATTTAATCAACTCTCGGGATGCCTTTTGAAGCTATATGTAGTCAGTGATACAGTTATGATCGGAAGGTTATGGTTTATAACAATAAAACACTCATTCTGAGACTGGCATACTATGCGGATAATTCTATTAACCAACCCCACTGCTCAAACACAATCCTGCTACAACCCTCCTTCAATGAGTTGCCTCTGGAGCAGCCCTAGTGCGATAGGCAGAGCCCTCTGCAGAGCCCCGCCGAGAATGTCACAAGCAACCAATTAAATGAATTTATTCCAAAGAGGCTGTACTGTGATGGGATATGGAGGCTGGATACTCACGAGACAACCATGGTCTGTGATATATACACATGCTGGTAATCAAACTACATACGTGGAACCATAGGACACCTGTCCCTACAATGACCTGCTGTCCAGTGTCGTCTCGCTGCCGTGTTCAGTATGTAGAGGTGAGCGTGAGGGTTGGGCTGTTGCTTGTGGTGCAGAAATGCGAGGATTAGATGGTGTACTGTACCATTTCAATTGAGTGTTCAGTCATGCATCATGGGTGCCTCTGAACTGAACTAAAATCCAAATTCATCATGCATCATATGTGCCTCTGAACTAATATTAAATCCATCATTTTTCTACCTAGATAATAAATTTTCTGTTTGCGGCTGTTTTTTTCCCCATGTACAGCTGCATTGGCTATCAAAAAATGCTGTACAATTAGCTATTATTGTTTCCTCGGCTCACAACAAACTATTTCAAGTATATTGCGCTCTGGACAAGCACTAAATTTGTGGTGAACTGAACTCAAATTTTTCTGCATCATGCATCATTGAGGTCAATGAACCAATGAACTGGTGGTGTCAATGCATCATGCATCATCCTGGATGAACACTTGATCAAAATGGTACAGTATAAGGTGAAATTATTGGTGAATATTATATGCAAAAGACAGATGAACGAAAACTGGGAACAACAATGATGGGTGCAGAAGCGAAGATGCAAATCACGCACTTTCGCTGGATGTTGATGCCACACGGCACCGGTACCTGGGAAAGAGATATTATTATGCGTACAGCTGGTGCTAAATTTAAATATTCTAATTCACCGGAGCCTCCGCTGCTTCACAACTTCAATGAAAACAGTCTGTAGGCCGGGTTGTTATGATTTGTGTCAAAATGAGGAATTGTGTTCGGGCAGCGGGGTTGGTGAATAGAATTATCCATACTATGCAAACTTCCATCTGCTAAGCCAATTGTCAATGGAAAATTGTGCGCCCCAGGGATGATCCATTTCATGAGAATCTTCACAAGAGGTAATCCAGACCTCCCTCACTTGTGACTCAAGGATGGAGGGGTGCAGCAATATGGAATGCACTGGCATGTATACTACTTACTTGTGGTCTGGGGGTGAAGAAGGCGTGGGATCAGAGAGAGAAGACTTCTACTTCTATTTGGGACCCAAGGGTGAGAGAGAGCAGAAGTAAGGGAGAGCAGAAGCAAGACTGACGCGACGCGAATGAGCGCTAACGCGCTCCCCGGAGGCACAGCCACCGTCCCGGAACCCTGTAGATTATAGTTATGGACAGTTATGGCATTTGTATTAGCGGCAACGTCACATAAACATTTGCTTCGAGCTCTGGACTAAAATCTCAAGCTGAGCCTGCTCGGCAACCGTATATGGTCTTATCCCTGGTGAAGAGTTTGGAACTTGTGGTTATATCCCGAGTCCAAGCAGTCAGGATAACAGCTAAGGCTGACGACAGGGAGAACCGAGAACCTCTCTCCCCATAGAAAGATTGCCCGTCGTTGGCAAGCCTGCCCAAGAAAAGACCAACCGTGGTCCCGTTGATAGTTTTTATGCTCGATACCACTTTCGTCAAGCCAGACAATGTATTCTCATGGAATGTCACCACTCTCTGCCGTCCATACAGCGCGAAGGGTAGTATTCTGCTGCAGAGCATACCGTGTGACCTTCTTGCTACTCACATACCTCGCAATGCTCTGCTAATGGTTGAGAGTGAGACATCGACATAGCGATGGTTCCAAAGACAATCTTGAATTTCATCCAGAAAGAGCGATGGCATGGCTTTTAGTATGGAAAGGATATATGCTTTGTCTCCAGAATTGAGGATTCGAGGACGACCATAAGGAATAGCATTAACGTTATGCAGTTCGCCTGATTCACGGTACATGCGGAGAATAGTGTAAACTGTATTGTCACAGCACCCAGCTAATTGAGCAATCTCGTGAATTTCGCGTCCTTCCTCTATGCGCCAGTGAACGATACGTCTCCGAATGTCCTGGCTCAAACTACGAGACATCGACAAAAAAAAGAGCGACCCGGCTTAAGTGGAAGTGGAAAAAAGCTTGATTGCGGCATTACGGGAAGGATTCAATGGAATACACAGCGTCATGTACAAATAAACATTCAGACTTTCGGGCGACACCCAGAACCATATGCAACGGGCATTACCACGACACATTTTAATCAAACCTGTCAATGTCAATTTTCAATGTCATTCAACGAGTAAGCGTCAAGATCCGTAACACTTTAGCGCCCGTTGAGTATATATATAGAGCTGATAGTTTTTCCCCCCCCATCACAATCATGTCGAGACAAGTGAACAGGTAAGTAATCTTAGCAATAATGGAACATTGAAGGGTAATGACATTGGGCAACCTTTCCCTTGACATTTGAAGTGAAAAACCTGTATCAATCCATAACTATTCTAGTCCTAGGTAAATCTCAAAGCTATAGCTTTGAAAATTGACAATGACTCTACATCTATCACAGCTTGTTTCCAAATGCTTCAAATTTTGAGATCCATGGTGGCCAATTCATCCTTATGTGTAAGTTTTCAAGTCAAACTTTTTTATTCAATGGGTTGCTCTCAATTAGATGCTGTTTAGCAAATGATGAAGAGCACTTAGAGCAGAAGATTCACAATTGGCTAAGTGCTCCAAATTGCTTCATTAATTTCACTGCAGCTACAAACAAGAAAGCAGCTGGAACTGGACAATGGATACTCAACCATCCAGATTATGTCAAGTGGAAAAATGGACCTAGTATGCTATGGATCCAAGGTAAAGGTATGGCTTTCACCTCTTTAACAATGATATATGTCTTCAATGTTATTTTCTAGCTGGGTCAGGGAAAACTGTGTTGTCGTGGGTTGATTCAACTGTTTGAATCAATTATTGATTCTAAAATTTCCTCTTAGAACAACAATTATTGAAGATCTTTCCACAATTGCTCCTGATGCTGTGTGGTCCCACTATTTTGATTCCAGGGACAACTCTGGTGCCAAATCTTCTTATCAAGGATTTTTGTTGTCTCTTTTGCAACATATGGGTTTCCATTATCACTCCATTCACAAGGCTTTACAGGACTTGTATCACAGTTGCAAGCGTGGCCTTTCAGCTGCTCCGCCCACCAATTTGCAACTGGAAAGTACCCTGAACACTATTATGAAAGAGAAAAATACAGGATATATTATAATTGATGCATTAGATGAATGCACCAAAGCAGCACAGGGCCAGGTTTTAAAATGGATCACAAGTCATTCAGAAATGTTCTGCATTGCTATTACAAGCCGTTACTCTCCAGAGAGCAAAGTAGCTAAAATTGCTGTAAGAATTACACTGGATGCTGCAAATTCTGGGATTTATGAAGATATTGCCACATTTCTTGAAATTGAGCTTCAGAATATTGAACTTGGCAGAAGTTTGCATTCTGAAGTTATGGAAACACTATTTCAAAAATCTCAAGGACAGTAAGTAGGACCTGATTTATATATTTTTAATCTATTTACACAGGTGATATTTAGATTTCGCTGGGTTGACTGCCAACTCAGAACATTGGAAGAATGTACAACTCCAAAAATGATTCGGCAAGCTTTAAGAAATCTACCACATGACTTGGAAACCACCTATATACAGGCAATGGAAAGGTCCTACAAAGGCATAACATGGCAAAGATGCCCATCATCTGCTTCTGTGGCTTACTTATGCATTTGAACCATTGGACCTAAAACAAGTTGCAGATATTTTAGCTGTAGATCCGGAAGCTCACCAAGTTGACCAGAATAATGCACTAAACCTCAAAATTCATCTAATCATTGATTCTAATCTTGTAACAGTTGGCACAAATAATTTTGTTCAGCTGTCACATAACTCAGTGAAGGAGTTCTTGATCCATACCTCCAACTGGACTCAGACAGTGGGCTTGTTTGAAATCAATGACCAATTAGCTCATGATAACATTGCCCGAGCATGTCTTGTATATCTGTTGAAATTAAAGGCTTCTGCATTTCAGAATGATAATGTTTGGCATGTATTTCCATTGATACCCTATGCTGCCAAGTATTGGATATCCCACATAAAAGAAGTTCAACCTAAGACATCAGACCACCCCTTGTATGGTTTGTGTTTGGAACTTTTACAGGACGGAACCCATCAATTTGAGAGCTGGGCCCAGATGTATGAATATTATGAAACCTGGAGGGGATGGAGATATGACAATACCGAGCGGTTGGATAACATGTTAGCCAAGATGAGAGAAGGGATCAGTATTGGTAAACCAATTTATTATGCAGCTCTGGCAGACCATAAAGCTGTAGTTGAATTGCTTCTTCAAAATGGTGCCAAAATCAATGGACAGGGAGGGTACTATGGAAATGCACTCCAAGCAGCAGTATCCAGGAACAATGGGTCTATTGTGATGCATCTTTTAGAAAGCGGGGCTGATGCAAACGCACAGGGTGGTTACTATGGAAATGTTCTATATGCAGCAGTCTCTAATAACTATGACTCTATGCTCATGATCCTTCTCAAGAATGTCAAGATATGGACTAGAAGCTATGCATATGGACTCTACATTGCAGTTTCTAGGAATCATGCGAAGATTGTCGAGCTTCTTCTCAACAATAGGGCCAATCTGAATTTAGGTGGATATGCAAATCCTTTACATGAGGCTATTTCTAAGGGATATGGGAATATTGTTGAACTTTTTCCAGACAATGAAACTCATATCAGGAGTTATCTGAAAAATTATAGAAATGCACTGCAGGAAGCAGTTTCAAATAACCATGAAGCAATGGTTAAGCTTTTTTTAGATCATGGAGGAGATATCAGAGGTCTGCGGAGTGATGCCCTTGAAGTTGCAGCTTTGAATGGCTGTGAAGCCGTTGTAAAACACATTGTAAGCCATGGTGCCAATGGTAATTCACAGGATGCAGATTATCTTAATATTCTCTGTTCAAATGCCCTCTATTCAGCCACACTGAGTATGGATGAAGGTGTAATGCAGCTCCTACTAGGTAATGGAGTGAGTGTCAATGTACAAGGGGGAAAGTATGGCAATGCTCTCCAGTTAGCAGCATTCATGGGATATGCAAAGATTATGAAGGTTTTTCTGGACAATGGAGCTGATGTCAATGCACAAGGTGGATACTATGGATATGCTCTTCAAGCTGCAGCATCAGGTGGCCACCAAATTGCTGTCAAGCTGCTTCTGGACAGTGGGGCTGATGATTGTTCACAATGTGGACATCATGGAAATGCTTTGCAAGCAGCAATATACACAGGGAGCCATGTTATTGTTGAGCTCCTTCTAAAGAATGGTAGAGATGTCAATACACCTCCTTCATATTTTGGAAATGCTCTCCACTCAGCAGTATCCAGTGGAGATGAATCTATTGTCAAGCTCCTACTCAGACATGGAGGTGATTTAGAAGATGATTACTATGAGAATATCCTCCAGGTTGCAGTTGGATGTGGGAGTGAAATTATTGTCAAGCTTCTTCTAGGCTGCAGGCCTGCTATCAGTTTACAGGTCAGCTGGTATGTAACTGCTCTGCAAGAAGCTGTATCTAAGGGATATGAAGCTATTGTCAAGCTCCTGCTGAGACATGGAGGTGATTTAGAAGGTGATTACTATGAAAATATTATCCAAGTTGCAGTAAGATGTGGGAATGAAACTACTGTGAAGCTTCTTGTAGGCCACAGGCCTGATATCAGTTTACAGGTCAGTTGGTATGGAACTGCTCTGCAAGAAGCAGCATCTAAGGGGCATGAAGCTGTTGTCAAGTTCCTTGTAACTCATGGAGCTGATGCTATCTGTGAGGGTCCATACTACCAAAATGCTTTACAAGGGACCATATTAGAGAGGAATCCGGTCGTTGTCATGCTTTTTCTACTTCAAGCAGCATTATCTACTAAAGGGCATGAAGTAGTCGTAAAAACACTTCTAGACAAGAGAGACAATCTTAACATACAGGGTAGAATCCTGGGGATTGCCCTCCATGAAGCAGCATCTGGAGGGGCGAAAGCTCTTGTACAGCTTCTTCTAGATAGTGGATTTGATATGAGTGGCACTGTTTATGAAAATCTACCTCAAACCGCAACAGCAATGGGTCATGAAGCTATTATGAGAATGCTACTAAAAAATGGAGCTGATGTCAATATAGTACTCCATGGGGGAACTTGTCTACATTTTGCAGCATTGAATGGACATGAAGCTATTATCAAGCTTCTTCTAGACCATGGAGCTGATGTGACTGTTGCATGTTATGAGAATCCACTTCGAACAGCAGCATTGATAGGTCATAAAGCCATTGTGAGAATGCTACTCAAAAATGGAGCTAATGTCAATGCATTCTATGGGGGAACCTGTCTACGTGCTGCAGTATTGAATGGGCATGTAGCTATTGTTGAGCTCTTTCTGAACCATGGAGCTGATGTGAATGCTGCAGGTTATGAAAATCCACTTCGGACAGCTGCATCAATGGGTCATGAAGCTATTGTGAGAGTGCTGCTTGAAAATGGAGCTGATGTCAATGTAGGATTCTATGGGGGAACTTGTCTCCATGCTGCAGCATTGAATGGGCATGAAGCTATTGTTAAACTCCTTCTAAACCATGGAGCTGATGTGAATGGTGCAGATTATGAAAATCCACTCCAAGCAGCAGCATCAATGGGTCATGAAGCTATTGCGAGAGTGCTACTTAGAAATGGAGCTGATGTCAATGTAGTAATGTATGGGGCAACCTGTCTCCATGCTGCAGCATTGAATGGGCATGAAGCTACTGTCAAGCTTCTTTTAGGTCATGGAGCTGCTGTGGATGGCACATATTATGGAAACCCACTCCAAGCAGCAGCATCAAATGGCCATGAAACAATTGTGAAAATGCTTCTTGAAAATGGAGCTGATGTCAATGCAGTATGCTTTGGGGAACCTGTCTCTGTGCTGCAGCATTAAATGGGCATGCAGCCATTGTCAAGCTTCTTCTCAATAACAGAGCTAATCTGAATGGCACAAGTTATGAAAATCTACTCCAAACATCAGCATCAGTCCTGAGTGTTGTAATATCAAAGGTAATTTTACTACTGAACTATTCATGGAATGCTTTCTCATAGTCTCCACTTGTTTGTATCACCACCCCATGCACTCCACTACTACTATCTCGCAGTCTCCACTCAGTCTCTCACCATATCCACCTACTCTCTTGTAGTACCCACTTTACCATATGCACAATAGCCACAGACATTCATGCAGTAGCCACTTGCCCAATATATTGTACATACATAGGACTGTATATAAGCCTAGGTATCATACCCTGTAATAAGACAAGTTGTCCTTTTGCTCCCATTGATCTGTGTGATCATACTACTAAGACCTGTGTGGACTTATTGCTGCTACTTCCTATTTAGGAAAGTAACTCTAATACTGAGGGTATTGTAGCAATGCTATTTGAAAGTTGTAAGGGGAGCTCATACCAATACAGGGGGTGGAAGATATAGATAGTAGAAGTTCTCTCCATCATCATCAGCAAATGGGGGGGAAAAACTTGCAAACATTTGGTGCTTGTGGAGGCTTTTCTACTTGCATGCAAGCTCACAAGTAAATTTTGATAATAACTGAGGCTCATTTCAATGAAAATACAGTAGTACTGTATAGTTTTGAATTTAAGTTCAGTAACACATCATGCATGGCACTGAACTGAAGCATTTTTGATCATCATAACACATTGCACTGGCCTCTGAACTTACATTTTTTGGTGTTTGTAAAGTAAATTTGGTGGTCACTATAAACTGAACTGAGTGGGCGGAAGCTGTAATGCATAACATTGGCTGAACTTATGTTCAAAACTATACAGTAAACAATAGATATCAGATATCAGTGTATAAACTGTTTATGCTCTTCATTGAAAGTGAGTAATGGCATCTAAATGGAAAAATAAACCTTGTACATAGAAAAGAATGTCAGTGCATTTGGAAAAATCCAGCACCTGCAGAAAAAGAGTGTTGACTTGTGCAGTTGTAGACTTTTGGGCTTTTCATGGTTGTGCAAGCTTGTGCAACTGGCCACAAGTACCTGAAAAATCCCCCCCCCCCCCTTTTCCTGATGACATCAGCAAAACCTGGATAATGTTCATAGCAGGCCATAGCAACCATAGTCCTGGAGAGAATGATGGCTGCTATGAGCTCCTATGGGAACACTGAGTGTTCGAGCCAGCTGTCATTCTCTCCTGCCAGCACTGTAATAATTGATGCAAAGAGTCATTGAAGTTCAACTTGCCCCTGTTATTTTAGTTCATTGGTCTTGAATTGTGGGCATTTGTGGTACAGTTGCATTAGAAGGCTTGATTTTCCTATTTCTAGTTTAATTGTTATTGTCCTACTACAAATACAGTAATATATTACTATTTTATTTGGATTTTATGGTTTTTCAAGTGGTGAGCAGCTTGCTGCTTGCCATGGGAAAGGAAAACAATTCAAACAAGCAATATATTTACTATTGAATAGAATTTGACAAATGACATTCCTGTGGTATCTATAGCAATCCATAGCAGCTCATAGCAGCCTAGCAGTCCATAGCCCTGGATAGATAAGGGCCTTGCTATGAGTGCTATGGATGCTATGAGCACTGAACAGCACTATCCAGTGCTGTCCAGTACACCCAGGTTTTGCTGATGCAATGCTGCAGTGTCTGACTGTTTCCTGATGTACAGTTTAATGGCTGCTTTGACACTATCATCAGCCTTGGATAATTCTATTGCACAACCCCCTTGATATGAAACAACCCATTGAGCTTGGTTTGAAGTTAACAATCCTACTGCTGTCTATGGAGCTCTCCAGGGCCTTACCAAACTAACTTGAAATTTTAAACTCCACTAACTTGTGCTAACTTAAGTTAACTTCATCAGCAAAAATATTAGAGTTACGTTCCTAAATAGGAAGTAGCAGCAGTAAGTCCACACAGGACTTAGTAGTAACAATCACACAGATCGATGGGGGACAATCGGTGTTATTACAGGGTATGGTACCTAAGCTTATATACAGTCCTAAGTACAAATGATATATTGGGCAAGTGGCTACTGCGTGAATATGTGTGGCTACTGTCCATACGGTAAAGTGGGTACTGCGAGATAGTAAGTGGATACAATGAGAGACTATGTGGAGTCTGCGAGACGATAACAGTGGAGTGCATGGGATGGTGATACAAACAAGTGGATACTACGAGAAAGTGTTCCATGTATAGTTCAATAGAATATATTTACCTTTGATATTCCAACAAAAAATGCTTTGGGCCTGAGATATCCTGAGCAGCCTGGGTGACCTGGGGTTACCCTATAGATCAACCTCAGGTAGCCTGGGGAGCCTGAGTGACCAGAGCAACTCAGTTTAATGGAGGCTGCCCTCTAGGGTACCCTGGGTGAACTTGAGCAGCCTGAGCAGCCTGAGGCAACCTGAGGCAGTCTGAGACTTGGCTTAATTTATACAACTTAAAGAGCCTAAATGACTTCGGATTTCAAGCTATTAAATAAATAGATATTCTGCAATGAAAAGCAGACATTCCACTTGCTTGATATATCACCTATAGATCAAAGTTGTAAGTAATTGCATAAAATGGGTGCTTAAATAAGCATCAAACCATGTGGGTGCCTGTGAACTGTGTACAATCAAAAATCTGTTGATGGGGTCAAATCACACTCATCAAGAATATAACAGTTTACTTCTTAAGCTTGCTACACTTAAACTTAAAGATGGACACAAGTCCAGATCCGGATCAACCTGGATCCGCCAGACAGGTACTTGTGGCCTCAAAGGGCTGACCTGTGACCTGCCCTGGATCCGTGGGAAACAGGTCTGGTATAACCGGGATCCGTGGCAGGTATACCTGCAGGTACCTGTATGACCTGTTGAAAAATTTTAATCTAGGTTTTCAGTACTTGTTAGTAATAAATCTTATGCCATTGCTTCCAGTAATAAGTATCAGAATTAAATAGCATGGACTGGAAGTAATACAATGACTATCTTTTTGATACAGTATTTAGCCTAAGCTTTGTCAGTACTATACTAGTATTTAGCAGTAACAACTTAATAAGTATAGGAGTTTGAGAGCATATAAAGACCCAGAGCTCACCTGTGTGTACCTGGACTGACCAGAAATACAGGTACCTGCAGGTATGCCTGTAGGTACCTGCATTTCAAAACCATATAGGATTATTATCAAGGTAACATTAATTATATTCTGTAGTCTACTACATGTGTCAAGCACCATCACTTAGTCCTAGCATTACACTTACTAGTAGAAAACTAGTAGTACTAGCTATTACCACTGGTATGCTGTACCTAATGCTTAAGCTGTAACTTAGTCTGTAGTAACTAGTAGTACTAGCTATTACCACTGGTATGCTGTACCTAATGCTTAAGCTGTAACTTAGTCTGTAGTAACTAGTACTAATGCAGGAATTGGTATCAATATATTATAAGTAGAGAAAACAGCCATTATACTAGTTAATTATAGCTTACTAGCACTATTGTATTCAAAACATACCAATACTAGACTATAGTACTAATATATACAGTCAATATTGACTAGTATTAAACAAATACTAGTGTTAATAACTTCATCAGGTATGAATGTACTAATATCAGTCAAACTTTAATGAAATTACTCAATATTTACAGCACTTGAGTAGTAAAATTTTTATTGATGCCGGATCCACAGGTACCTGCAGGTCATTAAAAATATCCCAAAGGATGACCTGTGACCTGTGCCGGATCCGTGGGAAACAGGTACCAGGATCTGCAGGTCAAATACCTGCGGGTATTCCCATGGGTATACCTGCAGGTACCTGTTCCGGATCTGGACTCGTGTCCATCATTACTTAAACTTGAGTCTAAATAACTTAAGTGAGCTGTTCCAAGATGTAAGTCAAAGCCAATGAGACATTAAGAAGCTTCTTCTAATAAGAATACATTAAGTGAGTCAAAGAAAATTTGAGAGTAATAATAATAAGAATGATGAAATAGTATAAGTTGAGCCACATTGAGTGATAAGGCTAAGGTAAAGAAAGTTGAATAATGAGATAACTGAGATGTTTTTTGCACACTACTACTTATGATAGACACCCTCAGGCTACCTCAGGTTACCTCAGGTTACCTCAGGTTACCTCAGGTTACCTCAGGTTACCTCAGGTTACTCAGGTTACCTCAGGTTACCTCAGGTTACCTCAGGTTACCTCAGGTTACCTCAGGCTGTCTCAGGCTGTCATAGGTTACCCATGGCCACCTGAAAAGGCAGAGGAAAAGGGGATAAACCTAGATGACCTGGGCAACCTAGGTCACCTAGGATACCTAGGATACCTGAGGTAACTTGTAGTCTCCCTTAGTACCCTAAGGCCTAGAGCATTTTTGCTGATGTTGGTTGACCAAGTTAACTTGTCTAACTTGTTTTAACTTGTTCTAACTTGCTTGACTTGTGCAATATAAATACACTCCTAAAGCTCATTATCAGTTAAATAAGACTGTGAGTATCACCAGTTGCATTGTATAACCCTTATAATCATACTGCCATGCAGTTTGCCATTGTTGTTGTCATTTTTGTACAATATATGCACATTATTGATACATTTCTCAACATTATAGCATCTATTCCCAGTGAATAAGTACACACACTCATACTATGAGTCAATGTAACTTTAGGGACCAAAGAATCAGCTCAATGTTGTTAAATACTCCCAAGTAATATTAATAACTTTGGGCATGTATACTCTACATATCACTCTCAGAAATCAATCAGAAATGATATATAGCATTTCTATAATATCTTATAAGACTACTCCAAGACCAAAGAAGTCTCCTGGGTCCCAATAATATGTATTTATAACAATATACTTACATTTTTATTTCGGCAAATTTTGGCCAAGTTACACAAGTTAGCGGAGTTTGAAATATTTGATGGTGCAAGTTAACAACAAGTTTGCTTATAAGTCATCAGCAAAACCTGTATTTTGCATTTTGATTCCCACAGGATTACTTAAAATTCCCAGCGCTCCCAGAGCTCCCAGCGCTGGCCAGCACTTGCCAGTGCTGTCAGAAATATAAAATCATATGTTATTTCCAAATAAGGTAATTTTGCGGCCTCTGGGAGCTTCTGGGAGCTCCCTCCCGCATCGGCCGGACCATCTGAGTGCTGGGATGCTGGAGCGCTGGGACGCTGGAGCGCTGGGAACTCTGGACAGTTCGCTCCAGCACTGCCCACGTCATACAGGTTTTGCTGATGGTATCTCGCAAATTTAAAGCTCCACAATGTCTTCTTGGACATTATACCTATGTATTGTGACTACTACAGTCTTCTATGACATTACAGTCACAAAAATTGGTCAGAAATGAATTTTTGAGATAATACACATAGACTTGTAAATATATGGATATCCAAGCTGCTAGTGATAGACTTTAAGTAGTAACTGCAAGTACTGAACTATGCAGTCCTAGAAACTATGTGGTAGTTACATATCATGTTCATTTCCTTGAGTTGCATAAGTAATGAAGACTCAATGCTGGCATACACACATCAGCAAAACCCGTGTTTTCGCTGGAGCTGCTGGAGCATCCAGAGAATTGAATAAATCTCCAGAGAGCTCTGGAGAACTCTGGAGATGCTGGAGAGAACAAAGCTGTAGTTGCCGATTGATGGTACTTTGAGAATGATTGGACTTTCCTTTTTTGGAGCTAGTCTGGCTGTCAGCCAGAGTAGTGCCAAAAATGATGGCCTTGAGTGCCCTCAACATAATGATGGTTGCCGTCAGCAACTCTTTGTGTCATCAACAATGCTGTAAACTATCAGGAAGTGATATAAAATGCATGGGCTTTCAACTTTCGAAGAAGATGAACTTGTATTTTTTTCCCTTCTCCCACTGTTGCAATGTTCCATCCTTTCACCTTAAGTTTCACTTTCACATAATGTTGCTTTTTAGAGGTGATTTCCAGAAATGCAGAAGGGTTTGGGCAATGGAGGCAGATATCAAGAAGAGCACTATGGAAATATTGGGAGGGGAAAAACAGGAGACTCATCCAGTACTTGCCACTTATTACTACTACATAACAATAATGATTGCTGCAGTGCACCTAAATATTGTCACAGTACATAAAAATGATAAATATAAAATTTCTATTATTAATGCATGGTTACACGACATGGAAACTTGATTGAATAGCTCTCTGGAGGTCTCCAGAGGTCTCCAGAGGTTTATATTGGTCTCTGGAATAGGTAACCTTGCTCCAGCTGCTCCAGAAGCTACAGGCGCTCTGGAGATCTCTGGAGACCACCCAGGTTTTGCTGATGCACTCGCATCAGCAAAACCTGTATGACATGGGCAGTGCTTGAGCGAACTGTCCAGAGTTCCCAGTGCTCCAGCATCCCAGCACTCAGATGATCCAGCCAATGCAGGAGGGGGCTCCCAGAAGCTCCCAGAGGCCGCAAAATTACCTTATTTGGAAATAATGTATGATTTTATATTTCTGACAGCACTGGCAAGCGTTAGCCAGTGCTGGGAGCTCTGGGAGCACTGGGAATTTTAAATATGGCTGTGGGAATTAAAATGCAAAATACAGGTTTTGCTGATGTCACCTAGGTCATGGTAACAGACTAACGGTCTCAGGAAACCAGATAAAATGTGATGATGTAGAAACAAGCAATGAAGGAGACATGAATCATAGAAGCAGTGAGGAAACTTGAAACAGGAAGTCATTCAAAGGGTGGTCACCAAACCCTTTGTAAGCTGTATACTTGTGGGTACAGCAATACTCATTACGGTTTGTATTTTAGACAGTGAATAGATTGTCCAAACCTGTATTGTACTGCTGGACCACTGGGAATTCAATACTTACTGCACAATTTTTAATACTTATCTCTTACATTTGTTGCAAGACAAATAGTTGTTACCAGTCAATAACATTCATTCAAAGTCAAAGTTACAATTCATGCATTGTTAAAGGAGTAGGTCCCCCCCCCACTCCCCGCCACCATAATGCACCAGCTGCAATGTTTCTACCTTTGTCACCTTACACCAGGGGCCATCAGAAAAAACTGTTTTGGGCCCAGGAGGATCTAAGGTCACCTAGTCCTCTTAGGCAACCTGAGGCATCCTAGTTGGCCCAGGAAGAAGGGTAAAACTTTGGACACCTCAGGTATCCTAGTCATCCTAGGTGTCCTGGGGCATCCTGGGGCATCCTAGGATAAAAATTCCATCCCAGGATGCCTCAGGATGCCCCAGGACACCTAGGATGACTAGGATACCCATGCGCCAACTTTTTTTTCAGAAATACATATTCAATTCACAGCCATGGAAATGTTCCCATTACTCAGATGGGGCCAAAGGGCTTACAGGCACACCACTGCTTACTGCCCAATTACATAGCAAGTTACGAGTGCATGAATGAACAATGCCGAGTTATTGTTTTCAGGATTTTGTGCCTGATCCCGCACAGGAAATTTTATATTGAACATTGTAAACATGCTTATGCCAAAATTGTATTGAACATCTGATTCTGGCTCTGGATCATATCGGTATGGACTCGGAAGCAAACGGCAAATAATCTAATTTACTGCAAATGGAACTGCATGAGTAACCGCCATGCACCGGCATTGGCCCACTTTCACCCCTAACGCGTCAAGTAATGCAAGGGCCCCATGAGCAGTCTGAAGCAAATGGGCTTGGTACTGTGGGCTTGGTACTGGATGGATACACAGATAAGCTACATAGCGCAATCTTGGGAGATTGCATCTGAGAGAGGTCCCAGATGGAGACCGCCGGCATCATACACCAGCACATGTAACCCAACACAGGACTCGACGGAATGGGTGTGGCATCTACCAATGGATCGGTTGCTTCTAATTTAGACCTGTGATAAGTTCCTAGTGATCGGAACTTTTTTTTTTGCTGGACTGCCTGTGGGATTTCACTAAGTATATAAGTATGGGTTGCATTGGTGTTGCTTGTTGCTTTTTCTTTTCCCTTTACTTCTTTGCGTGTGCTCAAGATGGTCATCTGCACTTGCTCTTATTGTAGGACCAAGCAGGTTATCATCAATGGTGTCAGCCAGCCAGGCTGCAATGTTAGTGCTTCTACTAGGCTTGAGCATGAAAAAAGGGCAGCAAAGTGTTTCAGGCAGCTGTTAAACCACAGAGTCAGTCACCATCTCCTATAGAAAAGGTTACAGGTCTGTTACCAATTTAGAATTACAATGCACAAGGATTGACCCAACTCGCCGAAACTACTACTATGAAACTTGAAAGTAGAATCATGACAAAATCGTCCGGCGAAGATGATACGATTCCGGTTGTCCCAGTGGCATAGAATGGTTCGAACATTTATATCAACCCCTTTCTCAGAAAATAATGGACCTACAGTGTACATCATTAATAGAATCTACTTAACTCGAGGCTCTGGAGTCATACATATTCATCAAAGTTCACCTTCCTAAGGCTAATCCGTCCCTAGTAGGTTATGAGCAATCCCCACAGCACATAACAATACTTTAAATCTTTAGGTCCCATATTGGTAAATAATTGTGAGATTGTACGAGGGCCCACAAAGGCCGATAGATCTGAGGAGGCTCTGCTCGAAGTTCGAAAAGCTGGTGAGAAGAACATACGAAACCGCATTGTTCCGGCTACTTTCACCACAAATAGCGAAGGAATTTCACGGTATTACGATTTTCTCTGAAAGCGCGGTTTCTGGAGGTCTGCTAAAATGATATCAGGTCAGTAAATGTCATACAAAAGGTACTCGGAGGATGCGGTTTCTCAGAGTCAATTTGACTCACTCATGGCAACTGCGAAGCATAGGGTTCAACAAGCCGTTCTGGGAACAAAGGAAAGGCGTCGTTCAAACACTGCATTAACGACTACGACGAAGAACATAGGGCCAACAAGACGTGCATGTACGTGCTTAAAGTCCTTAATATCTGTCAACTTTAGTGTATTTCTCAAAGGATCAGGACTCTACTGGTTCTATCATGAGAATTATGATTTATGATTTATCTGTGCCTGGAGGCTCTCGAGTCAGAATTCCCGATGATGCTGTGACCCATCGTATCAGGATGAGAAGAAACGAAATACAAGACAAGTACGTTACATCGGCCCAAGGACTGATGTCCATCCCGAGCATCAGCAAATTTTTCTAGGCCTGAGAGACCGCATCTTGAAGCCGCGCGAAAAGGCGATCCGGCCCAGTGAAAGAGCCAAGGTACGCCCATGATAGAAGCGTAGGTGGGTTGGCTCAGGGGAGACTAACATGAAGCAGAAAGGAATGAAGAACAAGAACCATAATATATCATTGTGTACCGTGTTACACATTAATATTCAAGTAGAGGGGAGATAAACTCAGACGTGGGCCTCACTGCAGCATCTATAGAGTAAAATCCTTGAAACTATTCAGTCATGCATTGAATGAACAAAGAAATGAGACGAGTTAGAGTGTTGAATTCAAAGAAGACGTACCGCTATGCATTTTAAAGAATCATACATCTAATTCGCAATATGGACTAGTTCAATCCCTCAGTGCTCCGTAAAGCTACTTTGTCCACTCCGACTCTGTCTCACTGGACAAATTTTCTGGCGCTGCGTCTCGAAAAGTTAGTTATGGTTTACAAAAAAATCATTTTACTTACCGAGAATGATTGGTTACGAGGGTCCGTCACAGGGGAAGAAAGTTGAAGGGATGCTTTGGACTTCACTAGTGGCCACTGGCAAAGCAGTCTAGGGTGCCTTTTACTGCATCCAATCGCAATTTCTTCACCTGTACGGTCGAAAGAATGTCGCAGGAAGATATGGTACCAATCTTGCACTCCTGGTTCCAAGAAAAGAGAGTTTGAATTTCGAATCATTCTGGCATACTCCACGCCTGCGTGGTGTGGAGTACAAGCATCCCAGTCAATAATTGAAACTATCGTTCCATTTCCATCTACCAGGATGTTTCTTGGGAACAGGTCATTGTGGCTCAATCCCAGCGCGGCAAGTTCACGGACAGTATAGTCTATCCAATATGTCACTTGAGCGGGCATGTAGTTGAGCTTCCAAACCTCCATCGCGGCCGAAAAAGTAAGATAAGGAATTTTCTCCATCAAGATATACGAGCAATTGCCCGAATATCCATAACGCAACACCCGAGGAACTGGAACCCTGGTACGAGCAAGGTCCATGTTTGCTACCATGACCAAAACGTCGACCAAGTAAGAGAAGAGTTTGAGAACTTTGTTGTCGTCAACCCAGTACATCGTCCTGGGGTGCAGACCTCTGAAGATTCGGACGGAAGAAAATTCGGCTAAATCGGCGGGGTCCATGTATAGATCTTCGACTTCTACACTATTTCCTCTAAGCGCCCAATTCACCTCTAAATCGCGAGCTGAGAACGGAGGGGCAGATCTACTTCGAGGTTTGGACATGGTGGTCAGAAAGAAATAAAAGAAGTGTGTGAATCAATGACTATAATATGATGATCATATGTATTTTGGGGCGTGATTATGACCTACATAATAAAATGAAACTCGAGTAGGAAATTGATAGTAGAATCATGACTCGTTTAAACTTCTTTCCCTTTCCCTTTTCCTTTACCCTTACTACGCCTGCCCTTGTCATCCTTCTTGCTTTCATTATTAGGACATTCGAATTCATGGTTGCCTTCGTCAGTGTTGTAGATAATCCCCTTGCACTTCGGGCATCTCTGAAGGTGATCTGCAGTCACTTCCAAGGAAGCCTCCTTACGAGAGGGACCGGCGGCTGCAACAGAGTAGGCGGGGGCGGGGATTTGCTCAGGACGTCGGGCAAGGCTTTCCGAAGGGTGGCTCCTCCCACTACGGTTGCTATTACCCGAGCCAAGGCTGAGATGCCCAACAACATACATGTTCGGGTCGGATGAGACAGCAGATCTCGGAATCGACTCATCAGACCCGTTAGAGCTTGGCCCCGAGTATGAAGGGGCCCGCCTTCCTCTGCCTCCAGGGATGGGTAGACCGGGGCCTACAGGTACTTGATTAGCAAATGCTCGTACTGAATGAGGGGTTACCCCAGGCATCCCGGAAGGCATAAGAGGAGAAGCAGTGTAGCCATGGGGTTGGACGTATCCCAGACCCCCGGAAGAAGCGCTGGACCGCGAACGAAAGTCAGAGTCGCTGATGCGGGAGGAGCTGTTCCAGTTGTTCTGGGAGTAATGGGGGAAGCGAGGGGCAACACCAGGAGCGTTTCCTAAATCCATAATGAATACAGTGATAACTAGATGTACGAAAGCACTTGACTAACCTGGAGCAGGCCCGCCGGAGTTGCGTTGATCTTGACGATCATATGCGGGTCCTAGCCATCCTTGACGAGCAACGTTGGGACCAGGAGTGAAAACTAGTGAGATACGAGTGAGTTTGGTACAGCATACGAGGGAGAAAAAACCAAATGACCTGCACGACCTTGACCACCAGGAGGGAATTGCGGGCTATAACGATTATCGCCGCCTTGAGACATGGGAGTTGGCCCATAGGCAGGCGGAAAAGCCTGGTAGGGATTTTGCCCAGGATGATACAGATGAGACTGGTCGGGAGCTTGCCCAAAGTCAGCACCATGAGGGGGGCCACCCGGATAGCCTTGATTATGGCCAGGGTTCCAGCCGGATGGGTAGTTGGACATGAGAAGCTATATTGTAATGAGTAACTGGACAGTACGGAGAAGGAGATGGTTCCTCACCGACGAGAAGGTAGACAACGAAAGAACACAGAACTTGGAACAGAACTCTGTGTGGTCGATTTGAGTCCATGCTCGAGCTTTATATACCTAGAATGCTATCTTGAGCGATTTCTCCGCCGGCAAGAATTGTGTAAATTCACGGGCAAGTTTTGGAGCAGTGTTGGAAACTAGGCCAATTCCGGAACTGAGAAACAAAGAGATCATTAACGACGAGCGCTCATCAAGTAAAATGACTCGAGGGAGGGTCCATACGATCATGATAAGTAGCTTGTCGCAGAGAAACGTCAGAGTGCGAGCTGAAAAATGTCACAAAGATTTTCCCTATTTCCTCTCCTCCCCGAAATAAACATCGTCTTTTTCCTACAGAAAAACGACAAATAGTTATTGCATCCAGCCTTGCGAGCCAATGTCATGCCATCCTTCGGGAGGTGCTAAACATTGCAGAGATTAGCATGCGTGTCCGAAATGGGATTATACAAGGACCCACACCCGATTGATTATCTGAGGCTCTGAAAATACTGTTAAAAGAATCCGCAGAAGTACCGCGAACAGGCAAAATGCTGTAAAGATGCACACGGAACCAACATGAACACTACGTGGGAGAAAATCGATAGTTACCTCAAAAATTGAAGGGAGTGCAGATTGCCCATCAGTTGCTCATCATTGGCTCATCAATCACTTTGAACCCGACTCCGTTTTGGGTACAAAAGAAAATGTCATGAGATATCTTTCCTAGAGAGTAGGAAGGTTTTACGCGCTCAGTCGTAGATGCAGCAAAGATTATACGACTCGGGTTGTCCCATAGAACGGCTAGGACATTCCTATCAACCTCTTTCTTGGAGAAGACTAGGGCCGCGAAAGGACTTACAGACCAGTGTACAATATTCATGGATTTGAATCTACCCTGAGGCTCTTGAGTCGTAGATACGCTATCTCATGCAAAGTTCACCTTCCTAATCCGTCCCTAGGCTACATATCCCTACTATCATAGAAAAGCACAAGGCAATACCTTCAATTATTGAGGTCCTATATCGTTATAGACTTGAGAAATGATTGTAAGATGGTCCAGGATTAAACGAGGGCCCACAAGGGCAGATAGATCTGAGGACTCGGCTCTGCTTCAAGTTCGGAAAGCTGAGAAGAACATATGAAGCACTGTTCCGGTAGCAAATAAATGTCACTGTATCATGATTTCGCTGAAAACGGCAGTTTCTAGAGGTCTACTAGGCCAGTAATGTCATACCGTTAAAGATGGATCTACTTGGCTGGCGGTTCCTCGGAGCTAATTGCTCATCATAACTCACTCATGGTGCACTGCGAAGCACAAGGTTCAACAGCCGTTTCGAGAACAAAGGAAAGAAATGTCTGTTAGTGTATTCCTCAAAGGGTCAGGACTCAGATGGAACTTACAGGTTTTACCATGAGAAGAGGCTCTCGAGTCAGAGATATGTCTCGGGGTGCTGTGACGTATCGTATCAGAATGAGAAGAGTCGAAAGCAAAAGCTAAGCACCTCAAGTCGACTCCAGGTTGAAGGTCTATCTGCTAACCCCGATCAGCAAAATTTTCTAACCGCATATTGAAGCCGCGCGAAATAGGCGATTCGGCCTCCTGTTTCACTGAAGGAGCCAAAGTACGCCTATGATAAACGCGTAGGTGGGTTGGCTCAGGGGAGAATAACACGGAGCAGAAAAGAATCAAGAAAAAAAAGATAACATATTATCGTGTACCGTGTATTAAACATTCATGTTCAAGCATAACCGAGAGACAGTATGCCACAAACCCGACGTGGCCTTCATTGCAGTATCTATAAAGTAAAAGTAAATCCTCAGTGAACACTATTCAGTCATACCCTGAACAAACGAAGAAACGAGACGAGTTACTCTAGAGTGTTGAATTAAAGACGGTACCGTGCACTATGCCTTTAAAGAATCATGCGTCCAATTCTAATTCGATCCCTCAGTATCCGTCTCACCGGACGAATTTTCTGACGCTGCGTATCGCAAAGTCAGCTATGTTTTCCCAACAAAAAAACAAAGTCCATCTCACCGAGAATGATTGGTTACGAGGGTCCGTCACAGGGGAAGAAAGCTGTTGGGACGCTTTGGACTTCATTAGTGGCCACTGGCGGAAGCAGTTTGGGATGCCATCTACTGCATCAAATCGCAATCTCTTCACCTGTACGGTCGAAGGAATATCGCAGGAAACTATGGTACCAATCTTGGACTCCTAGATCCAAGAAAAGAGAGTTGGAGTTCCGAATCATTCTGGCATACTCTACGCCTGCGTGGTTTGGGGTACAAGGGTCCCAGTCAATGATTGAAACTATTGTTCCATTATCATCGACCAGGATGTTTCTTGGGTGCAAGTCGTTATGGCTCAATCCTAGCGCGGCCAGTTCGCGGACAATATAGTCTATGCAATATGTCACTTGAGCGGGCATGTAGTTGAGCTTCCGACTCTTCATCACGACCGAAAGATCACGATGAAGAATTCTCTCCATCAAGATATACGAGCAGTTGCCTGAATATCCATAACGCAACACTCGAGGAACTGGAACCTTGGTACGAGCAAGGTCCATATTTGCTACCATGACCGAAACGTCGACCAAGTAAGAGAAGAGTTTGAGAACTTTGTTGTCGTCAACCCAGTACATCCTTCTGGGGTGTAAACCTCTGAAGATTTGGACGGAAGAAAATTCGGCTAAATCGGCGGGATCCATGTCACTGGCTGGTCAATTTTGGTGGTTGCAAAATATACGCAAAATGGCTGGTAATGATAGATTGTGCCAGATTAGTGCATTGATAAACTATATTACTAATCAAAACTTCATGCGAAAGACAATCTTTGCCAGAAAAATACAAGCAAGTTAATATCTTCGCAGCTGCAAAACGGTAGCTAGCAACTAATACAAATCACCGTGACTACTATTTACAGCTGCGAAAGACATTAGCTTGCCTTGTATTTTTTGGCAAAAGAATGTCTTTCGCATAAAGTTTTGATTAGCAAATATGTTATCAGATGGACTAAACCTGGCACAATCTAATCAATACAAGCGTTCGCATTATCTTTCGCAACCGCAAATTTGGACCAGCCAGTGTATAGATCTTCGACTTCTACACCATCTTCTCTGAGCGCCCAATTTTCTTCCAAATCGCGAGCTGAAAACGGAGGAGCAGATCTGCTTCGAGGTCTGGACATGGTGGTCAGAAGAAAGGAACTGTGTAATGCTTACAAGATAGGGTCTGTTTCAATTTCGGAAAGCTGAGACTGTTCCGGGTCAAGTATAGCGAAGAAATATCACATTATGGTTTCGCTGAAAGCAGCGGTTTCTGGAGGTCTGGGATCTGCTAGAATGACATCAGCGAGTAGATACCACGCTATTGAGGAGATCGATGTGTCTTCGGTGGCAATTGCTCATCATACTCACTCACTGCGAGCACAGGTGCAATAGGTCATTTTGGGAACAAAGGAAAGGCATCATCCAAATGCTGCATTGGCCACCCTTGGGCGAAGACGACGGCGACGAAGAACATGGATCCGACTACGTGCGTAAAGGCTTCAAATGTCCGTTAGTGTATTTTTTCAAAGGGCCAGGATTCGGGATGAAACTTACAGGTTCTATCATATATCAGATTCATCTGTGCCTCGAGGCTCTCGAGTCAGAGGTGTGTCGGGAGAAGATGGCCATGGGAGGATTCACGAGTAAAGATGTCGGGGTGCTGTGACCTGTCGTATCAGGATGAGAATAATCGAAAGCACAAGCCAGGCACCTTATGTCGGCTCAAAGACCCAGTTTATTGAAGTCCAGGTCTCTCTGTTAACCTTGAGCATCAGTAAATCCTTCTAGGCCTAAACCGCGTATGGAGGCTGCACGAAAAGGCCATTTGGCCTCCTGTTTCACTGAATGAGCCAAGATACGTCTATGATAGAAGCGTAGGTGACTTCGTCCCAGGGGGGACTAACATGAAGCAGAAAAGAATAAGGAACAAGAACGATAATATATCATCGTGTACCGTGCGTGTTGCACATTAATATTCAGCATAACTGGGAGACAGTATGGCATAAACCCGGACGCGTGTTGGACGTGGGCTTCATTGCATTATCTATAAATTAGAATCCTTGTAGACTATTCAATCATACACTGAACGAACAAACAAAGAAATGAGATAGATTCGAGCGTTGAAAGTAGAAGACGTACCGTGCACTATGCCTGTAAAATACAAGCTATCAGAGTCTCTCCACAACAAAGAATCCACATAGCTGCTCACCATAGAACAACGTCCAAACCAGCACGAACGTAAACGCGTTATCCGAGCCCGGGTTTAACAGTTCCATCAGCGCACTTGCACCTCCATTCCCTGATCCACTCCCAGCTACCGAGCTAGCCAAATATCGTCCCGGTTTCCCCTGACAGCATATGATATAAATACAAAATGCGGCCCAGAGCATCGCCAGCGCAAATAAGCCAAATCCAGCCAAGTTGGTGAGGCCGAGCACGCCAGCAACGGCGCCGGCAAATGCAGAAGAGATGAATTTAATGGAGGTTAGAGTGAGGGTGTTGTGTTGGACATGAGGCGCGTAAAGAAGTTGAGCAGATTGTTGGGCGGATTCGGCGGACATGGCTCGTAGTTTGGGACAAGCACTTTTAGACGCCAGATTCACATTGCTCAGAGCTTACGCATGAACTCGGCGGCAATTCTGTTGCTCATCGCTGACTCTCCATACCAAGATTCCACAACGAACATGATTAATATTCATGAAGGTATCCGAAGTGACAAAACGAAAGAGGGATATAGTTAAATACGCGACAGCTGTCCCAGACTCTACACTAGCTCAAATCAACCTCCTCCGTAAACCCAACATCATCGTCCCCGTCATCATGAGACTGATGGCTCCCACTGCTCACCGATCTTTCCTTCTCCACTGGAGGAGGAGGAGGAACTTCGATTGCAGATGGAGTTATCATTCTATTAGCCAATGACGATGGTTCATCCTCACCATCCTCCGCTTCATCTCCTTGGTGTTGCTGAACAGGTAACGCAGCAGGAGGCGACTTTCTCCCTGCCGGTACAGCTTCCGTCGTGACAGGGGATGTACTAGGTTCCGGAGGGAAGCGAAACTCGCGGTTCATAGTTCCGCTGCGGCTTTTTCGTTTTCGTGGCCGTAGGCGTTACAGAATCATCCAAATCAGGCGATTCGGGTAGGCTTGGGAGGTGGTGACGACGTTGATTCTGAGATAGTGGATGGCTCTTCTTCCGGAATAGATGGAGGTGCGGGCTGATTGACAAACGCAGAATTTGATTCGGGGGTGGCAGGAGAAGTGGGCGACGTAGAAGATTTACGCGTTGGCGCAGGCATCGATGCACGGTTAGCACGGCCAGCGACGGACGTGGATGACTGAGATGCTTGTGACATGGATTGTGGGCGGAAGGAATGGGTGGAGGCAGAGGGCTCGGCGCCAAGGTAGTAGGGTCCAATGGCTACCATTCTACAATCACAAGGTTAGCAAGCATTAAAAATATGTGTAGGGACACTACGAACTTTTTCTCGGAATGACAGGCGAGAATCCAATGTGGCGTAACGACGGGTATGCTCAACTGCAGCGCCCTCTGATACTCGACGCCTGGGCCAGTACCGGGACTGCCGCTGGCGTTAGCACCATTCGGAGTCGCGGCGGGGGTTGTGCAGACAAAATGAGTAGTATCGATCTGTATTTTGTCGCTCCATTTTGCTCGCATCTCTCTCAGCGCCATCTTGGCGTTCTCCAGCAAGACTTCGTCCTGGCAGTTGCCAAAGCAGACGGAGATACCTGAAGTATCTTCGATGCTATGGGTACGAATCTTAATGATGTTGGACGGGAAAGTGCCAGCGGTTGTTCGGAGGATAAGCTGGAAAGTGTATTCTGTCTGCATATCCAAACCAGATAGTTTGGTCGAAGTATTCGTCGTTGGAGACGGTATTGCTGCCAGTCTTTGTCCATTCCGGTAGATGTCCAGAGAGCGCAGTTTGGCGGTAGCCAGCTTCACTGATGGCCATTCAAGAGTGACGGAGGTTTGAGTGACATTCCGGAGCTGGGAAATTGTAAATGAATATTCCAACGAGCAGTCAATGAACGCACCTGTAACTTCGGAGCCTCTGGCATTGCTACGCCAAATTCCTGAACAATCTCCTGCTGCAAAGCCCAAAATTCGCCATCTCGTCGTTTCTCCTCCGAGCGATTCTGGTGAACAGCAATGTTCACTATCGATCCTGCCGTGGCTCCTGGAGGTAGCAAAATCGATGGAAATTCTATCAAATGGGCCCTTTCACCCAAAAGGATCTATTCAGACATTTTGTGAGTGTTAATGAGCAAAATGAATGCGTTGGCTTACAGCCATGCCAGCATCTGAGAATTGGAATTATTGTTAGATATTTGCAAGTAATTCTGAGATAATTATGAGCTTACCGAGCTTTCCAACTGTAAATGTGAAGCTTTCCGGTGCATGGTCTATGCTCTGCGCCATTTCTTCGTCGTTTGTGTTGGTGGTCGCGAATGAACAGAAAATGATCCCACGTAATACATGTCATTGTCAAAGCGTCTTCTTCCTTTTTCCGCTCATCATATCTTTCGAATATCTGCAGCGGAGACTCAGATGGACGACGTTCGAGGCTCAAAAGGGCGAACTCAAAGACCCTTTCGAGGTTCGGTGAACGTGCATATGAAGCTTAGATCTCCGAATAGATTGGTCAAAAATACGCGAAGCTCGTCGGATTACTTGTTCGAATTGCTCGCCCATTCGCCGGAGATCTCGTGTGTCGCTTGGAGAAAAGTACTTCAGACTCTGATCCAACTTGTGCATCAACTCGAGTGCTGGAACTCTTCAAAGGAGGTTGCGTAGTGGAACATGGAAACATGGTTTGATAGATATCAAGGTTGTCCTTTGGACTTGTATATTGAATGTCTTGGGCGACCTCCGAGATGGTGTGGGCTGATAAAATTTGGTTGCTCGACGTCTTGGGCAGGCAGCCTTCGTGATGTACCATGTAAGTTTCTGAAAGTTTAAATGCCCCTCTTCACGATCTCTTCAATACGAGTGAGATATCTTTGAGCGAAACGATTCAAATAATATTCATGATATACGGTCATTTTTCAACGTGTCTACGAGGTAAAAGCCAGCCGTCCTCCAAGCAAAAATGAAGGATACAGACATCTAAGCCAAACACTGACTGAAGTAGGCGTTGTTCAATTGGCAAGTAGATCCAGCAGCACAAACAGTTGGTCCAGTCCAGCCGATACCGCCACTAGAGGATGAAAGGTTTGGTCAGTAATAAAGAGAGAGAGCTAGTACACATGGAAACTTACCACTGGCCGAACACGGTTTGTGTTGCGGCAGGTGCAGTACCGGTGCCGGTACCAGTTCCAGTTCCAGTTCCAGTGGTTCCAGTGGCGCTGAACGTCGAGCCAATGGCACCAAACTTGATGTTGGAGAAGATGACGTGGGCATTGGGAGACGCAGCTTCGACGGCGGCGGAATCACCAGAGGTAGTCGGGCAAGTTCCTCGCTTGTCACCTGGTGCAGTTCCGGTGGTAGGGAAGTCGCTGTCGAGCCAGAGCATGTTCACCTATTTGAGGTCAGAACAGTTTCATTCCTGTTTTTGTTTTTTTCACTTACGGCGGTGTCATCCCAGATGGACATAACCAAGACCATACCAGTGTTGAAGGCTTCAGCCATAGCTGCCAATCCACCCTTCTGGTCAAAGGTGTCAGTCTCGGCAAAGGCTACAGTTTCTTGCTCGCAGAACTCGGTCGAAATAGCGTTCGTAGCAGTGATGCCGGATACGTCCGTCATAGCGTTTTGAATAACTTTTCCGTTCTGGACGTAGAGACGGTTAATGGCAGAAAGAGTACCAGTGCTCTCGTTGTTCGAAGAGATAAACTGGGTGACGAACAGTGATAGGCTGAGTGGTGTCAACAGTCAATCCGGGGCCGTAGAAGTCGGTGGCACCAAGACGGAACGGGTTGAAGTCGCAGCCAGCCTGGTCGCAGAACCCGGCGGTGGAGTTGGCCTGAGAACATTCGGTACCAGTGCAGGCCGTTTGTTCAGTCACAGTGCAAGCGTGAGCAGTCAAAGCTGTCGAAATCGAGTTGGCTTCCCAGATCTAGTGAACTGTGAGTGGACCTTTGATGTGAACGTTTTATGAGGACTCACATCCATCTCAGCACAGCAGGTACCCATGCTACCGGTTCCACTGTTACCGTTAGGGTCCTGAGCGTTAGCCGTCTACATACATCCATGCCAGGCCGTCAGTATACAATATTCAGCCTGGTAACAGGAAGCTTGAGCGCACCCAGTCAACGATGTTTGCAACTCCATCGATGAACTTGATGTCCCGAGGGCATTGAGAGTCACAGTAACCAGTTCCGTACTGAGCGCCGGCCTTGTTAGTAGGGAAACGAGCCTATAGGACCAGTTGAGATGTGATATACATTTAATCATCTGTATTCAAACTTACAAGTCCACCATCCGCGTCCATTTGCGAGAAGTAGAGGGCTCCGTTAATACCACAAGGGAGGGTAGAAACATCGACGGTAAAGGTGAATTCCTGGTTGACCAGTTTGAAGATCTCGTATTCGGACTCGCTTCCAGCAGCCATCAAATACAACCGGGAACCAACGTTCTTTTGCTCAGAGACTGTCACGTAGCCGATAGTCAAAGAGTCAGCGGTGGTGGTAACACCGTAGGTTTCTGGAAATCTATGTATTAGAATGGAGTGCGAAAGAAAGAAAAGACCAATTTGCCTTCGTAGTCAGCTCCGTCGAGTGCACACTCTGTAGTGCTACGGATATGTTAGAAAATTATCTGCACAAATAGATGACCAACTTCGTACCAGACAGTGGGGCCTGTAGATAGAATGAATTAGTACATAGAGAAATTTTAAAACGTAAAATTATCGTACTAGTGCAAATACTCAGGTCCCATTCGTTGCCTGTTAAAATAAATAAATATACAAATAATAATACCAAGAGATGTGAAGTCGCATACCCTCGTAACAGTTAGTCGCGGAACCAACTTGGTGCAGGAAACGCCAGTTCGCGTCGATGACAACCGATGCTTCCACAGTCGTGCAACCAGATGCGGTACATGTCTCCCAGGTAAGAGGAGGGTGAACCTCAGGTGTGAGCGTACCGACCTGTTGGCCGTAAGCGACAGCGAGGAAAGCAAAGGCGATGAGAGCAGCAGAGTGGAACATCCTTGACGATTGTTGTGTTAAACCGATGAAGACTGTACGACAAAAACCAACACTCTTTATACCAATGGACCAACCACAGGATCTGCCATTATGAAGAAACCAAAGGAGCTCGCATCCAGTCTTGCGGAATTTTTCCGGGGCAAGGCCATTAACCCGCGCATTTTCCGCCCGTGCGCGCGCAATCCATATCCTGTGCTGAGTTTCCTCGAGTCGAAAAATGTAAAAGCAGCGACCAGTCATAGGGAAGCTCGGCGGTTGCAGCCATCGGACTATTTCTCGTGATATCTGCCAAACCACTCGCCCAGATCCAGAAGAAAGTAGCCATGAGAAGGAACGACTATTTCCAGAGCTTGCATAGAGTTAAATCGTCAGTCGTAGAAAAATACTTCCATAGTTGTCAAAGCATAGGAACGCTAATAGATTTGTTCCAGTGTTTCTGACGGCGATTGAATGGGTCTTAATTCAGTACCTGAGTGTTTAATGATAAACATGAGGACAGCTTCGTTGAGAAACGCGCATCTCACTGTCACGGTCCCTCGAGCATTGCTACCGTATGGTTTCTCCGACGTCGTCCCAAGATTTTTTGAAGCGAGCTCCTTCGTACATTCTAATCTTCCTCCAGCTCCCACTTACGGCCTAGAGAAAAGTCAAAGATAGAGTTGGGTAATGAGAACGGTACTTGACAGCTCGCGCCGAAACTTGATTTGTTACATCCATCTTCTCGAGCATTCCCACGGTCTAATCCTCGGAGCTCCCTGAAGCACGGTACACATAGCGAGTAGTAGGCAATAAAAATCAAAAGTTTCCTCACCTATGAGTGAAACACCTAGTGCTAATACGCGCAACACACCCGACTCGGGCTCAGACCTGCAGAAAACACCAAAAGGCAATCGTACATCCAAGAATCCCGCTTCCCGCTCCTCGTCTCGCGCTTCCTCTCCTACTGGAACCCGTCTACGGTAAGCCTAAGCGATTCAGTTGAATTTAAGTTTTTCACACACCGTGTCAAGCATTCTAGCGCTTTGGCGCTTCGACGTTTATTGTTCTTGCTCATAGCCACATCAATCCTCGATGCTACGGCCTACATCTCATCAAGCTCATCGTTACCGACCACTATGGCGCATATAGCTTATAAGCATCTATCAGCCTACCCAAGATACTTTCTAGGAATTGGTCATCAAAATTCGTGAGCTTGGTTGGGTTTGCTAGGTTGAAGAAGTTGAAAGAACTATACGGCTATACATGTTGATACCCACTCATCCTCTTCTATGATCTCTCATGTCTGTGTCAACATAATTCTCCTACTTGAATACAAAAGTAGTGGCAGCCATAATCGCTCCGGTGCACTCCAAATGTCGATGTCTCTGCATCTGCACATTTGCCCTTGCACTTCCATATTCCTGAGTTCAGCCACCAGCTTTTACATTTTGGTGCACATTCAACTTTCTATGCTCCTGGAGTTATATTGTTAGGTTTGTGCATGGGGAGGATTCTTGCACAACATTGGGTGAAGGGATCCAGCACTGCAGTGCCAGTACTGTCAGGAGTAGGGGATGTGAACAGAGTTGTGTCTACTACGCAAATGCATATGGAGAACACAACATAAGAGCTCCGGTCATCCCTCCCTGTCATTGCGGTCTCTGGGGAGCTTGCCGACATTGCAGGGGACGCCAAGATTAGACTGGGAACTGTCATGGAAGAAGTGGCAGGCTGCGAGACAAAGTTTCGAAAGTTGACTGATCACACATCAATTTGGTAACAATGTACAGTGTGCACCCATTTCACAAGTAATGATACTACATACAGAAAAATCACAAACAAGGTTGTAAAGTCATAAAGTCATAGATATTGTAGTTCGTAACTTGTAAGTAGGGGGAGTTGAAGGTGATTCATAGAGATATGAGGTTACAAAAAAAATTGATGCATATAGAGTACGATCATTCCAAGCTCAGACCCGGGGGGCTAATTGAAAAGGTAAGAGGTCTAACTTCTGGCATAAAGCATTGCATTGATGCTTTTTGGTGAACAACTCTATTCCATTCCGGGCAGTATTGTCATTCCCATAAGATTCCATACTGCAAAAAAAGATACTGTATGATTACAACCAATAGTTCCCGGGTTTCATGCGTTACGCAGGAACTTCAAAAAAGTATAAGTTCTCTTACTATATATGGTGTAGCCAGAAAAAAATTACCATAATAGGCAAGGGCACCGAAAAATTGGCCCCCGTTATGCATTATGATTTCCAAAATGACCAAGTTCCCAGGGCCAGTGTTACGGTTATGGGAACTATTGGCTGTAATTATACAGTATTGGCATTGTGAGAAGGAGGCTTGGAGTAGATGAAGACTCACATATCACACTGGAACCAAAGAATTGAGACCGCATTATCACCCAGCGTATCTGATAGGGCATTAGAAAGAAGATACCAATGTGTGGAAACAGCACTCACAGATGAAGTTTCAAAATACAGTCTTACTGTCAGTCTGTCACCATGTTCATATGAGAAGTGCAAGAAAGCATGAAGTGTCATGGAAAGGAGATCTGTATTTGGTTCCTCTTCCATCACAGTTGTCTTGAAGTCCTTCAATGCAATCTGTGATGGATATGATGCAAGGCAAAGCCACTCTTCCCCAGTTGCCGATCTACTGATGAACACCTCAGGTAAATTGAATTCTGTACATAAAATTCCATCAGGCATAAAGGTGGAATAGTGCACATCCAAACATACCAGCAATTGTAACTCCATTTGATGCTGCCCGTTCTCCAATTTTTTTTGCGAGCTTCCTGTACACACAGAGAGAAGATTACTGGTTTGAACTTGTTGATGAAAATGTCATCATTTTGATTCCCAAAGAAGACCTTTTTCAGGCTCTCGCAATGGATCTGCATCGAGGACTAAGAGCATCTAGCATGAGCAAGCTTTAGCAATGCACAATTGAAATCAAAGCAGCCAACAAACTGGATGTACAGCATATGGTCCAATACATGGAAGCGGCTGTGGGTGTTTCTTGAGATGTAACCAGGGATTTTTGTTGTGCGTCCAAAGGACAGGAACGTCTGCTGGTGTGACAGTGTTAAGTTCAATCTTGGTGCTATTTTCATCAAGGTTAGGCACCCTGCATCCAATTGACTTTTGAATGAGAGCAACATCATGATAAGCTTCAGACTCGACATTACAGTAAGCTTTAGACTCAATATGAGCAGTAGCTGGAGCTTCCAAAGATGACTTGCTTGCTAATGCTTGAGAAACAATAGAGGTTCCAGAAGGAACAGCAGCCAAGGGTTCCGGAGCAGTAGTATGAGTTGATTCCCTGAGTATAGCATATATAGGGATAGGTACTTTCTGTGAAAGTTCTAACTGATTATTAGTACCAGATCATCATAGTAGGCCAACAACATACTGAGCTTTGGTGCCATTCTAGAATAGGGCTTCTCTGTATGAAGACAGACAGCACGAGCCTTGCATGGTCTGACTAGCGAAACCATCTTAGGCTTGATTGGACTTCGAGTGGAAGCACTGGGAGCTATAAGAGTATGAGTTCACACTAAACAAGAAAGGTCATAACCACTTTTCATTAAACAGACTTGAACTATCAAACAGTGACATAAATAATACACTTTGCATAAGTATTAAACACTACATTTAAACAGCCCTTGCATGATGATTAAACAGAAAGTTAAACAGGGTGCAAATACAGACATTAAACAATCTATTGAGCAAGCATAAGTCACTCAGCAAGATTCAGTTAAACAAATGAAACTTACCATGTTAAACAGCGGAACAAGAATATTTAAACCACCTGTTCAATCCCACTGGGTCAGCATTAAACTACATGATTAAACAACAAAAACACCTTTCAATGAAGCTGACTCAAGTTCCTGCTTAAAGACTGATCAAACTAGACTCCATGGCACAATTTAAACAACATCAATTGATCATAACTCACATTTAACCAGTGGAATTCTTGCATTTCTTCCCAGTTTTCTCAGTGTCTTCCTGATCTTCTTCATCTGCTAGTGGCTCTCTTGTATCACCACCGCAAATTGTTGGATCTTTGAATGGCAGCCTTGTCAACCATCTAGCATGTGGAGATTAGTTTCACTCACCAATACAACAAATCAGTCACTTACTGATTGAAGGAAAAGGACTTCTCTTGGTCCTCTCACCAGATCAATAATCGATCCGAAATTGTCTTGGTTGGGCACATTGGTCATAATATAGGCACAGCAACATTATCAAACTTTGTCTGATTGATGTGGAGAGATTTGAACATATCGCGGTGTTTGCAGGCATATGCAGCATGACCAGGAGACTCTGCAAATTCCTTTGCCAGTGTGTCCCAGGCATCTTGTTCAAAGGCAAATCTCCGCAAAGCACAGTCACAATCAGCATGCTTCCTCTCAAGACACTCCTGCCAGTGTTCAAAATCTGCTTCGGCTCTAAACCACTGCACTCTATCATCTGCATCAAATGTTAGTAGAACATCAATTAAAGCCCATGTAGAATTGACATACTGGTTTCCTCCCATGCTTCTATCTTGTCTGGCTTCATGTTCTTTAGCTGCCCTGTTTTCCAGATCCAACCCTCTGTAGGCGGTCGCTCCATGTTATTTTCAGACACCAGAGACTCTTGTCATTTGGTTTCAGGAGCTTTTGAAGCTTTGGGTGGATTGGGATTGGGGTTCCGGGCTAATCACACATTTAGTACAATGAAGTACCCCAGTAATAGAACTGGTCACCTTTGCGCATTGCCATCTTTGTACCTGTACACATTCAATGTTAAACAAGTGACGGTGAATTTAAATAGAGCTCACCTGAATAGTTTAACACCTCTGCATCAAATGTTGGATCTTCTGCTTCATTGGCCTTCACCTCATCTTGCTTGCTTTTGCCATTGCCAAAAATTAAACAAGATGTTGCTCCATTCTCTGAGGACCAATACCCAGTGAAAGTTATTGCCCACAGATTTCCCGACCACTCTAGAGTCACTGGGTGAGTGTTGTCTCTCTGTTGCCTTCCGAAAGGTGTCCTCCTCCCTCAAATCGGCCACTTCTCCTTGTCAAGGGCATCCAGTGCATGTAGAGCATCTTGGAACAGGGTGTAATCAGCAATGAAGGTGCTCCTTTTAGCCTCGATGTTTTGAATCTCCTGGTTCAACTGTGTGTCCACATCCTGCCCACAAGTGTGTTTGATTTTTCACTCATACGCAGCTGTAAGAGTTTTTACAGTTGTCTGTAAGCTGTTGATGATGTCTCCGAGGGCCAGTTTGAGCATCTGAACTTGCTTGCTGGCCAAAGTGAGCAGACAAAAATTGTGTTGGTCAGAAGCCGAGAAATCCAAAGGCAGCAAAAGGCTTTGGTCTTCAGGCTCTTCCGCAGATTGGCCCACAAGTTGTGGGGCAATGGAACACATAAAACATTTTTGCTCCTTATGCCATTTGTCAATTCATGTTGACAGCTTTGTACGGCGGGAGAGGAGCTCCCTTGATGGGCTCAATTGACATATTTTTGCAAGGCAACACATACGAGCTCTGGTGCTTAATCATGAGCATTTTTGATAATGGAAGTAGCTTTTAAAGCATGCACTGTATTTGACAGATTGCAAGTCCTTCTTGCAGCCAAGATACTACTGCTCCCACCTTCACATCTCCAGAGCAAACGGTAATGGTGTCTTTTGAAGACATCAATCAATCTACCAAGCCTTTAAGGGTTGGAGCTACCAACATTGTCAGGCAATACAATGAAATACAACCTTTCATCAGCTCACCTTTATTGTTGTTATGCGAATAAACACTGAGCATGGTATGCTTTGATCTAGGGTCCAAGTGAGGAGAGTGATCCATTGTGGTCCATTGTAACACTTTTGTCTCGTAGAGTTCACAGAGCCCAACAAAATGATCACATTTGTCTACATATAGTTTCCTTGCATTGGTAAAATCTTTTATAGCCTGTTGCACTGTTTAATCTATCAGTAGTAGTTTGGACGAATGGACATCAACATACCATATCCAACCAACTTCCTCCAGTTCCAATCTCCATAGTGAATAATCAAAGTGTCGATTTGATGACCAGGGCTCATTTGTAGGACTGAGGGACCAATCCCATTGAATATAGCCCAGCCATATTCTGCTGTCTCTCCATGGAGGTGTGCAAGACATGGCTTGTAACAATAGCAATAAAGACAGTTGCAACCCTCAACATGATTTTTTACATGGATTACAGGTATAATCCAGCATGACTTGTCGATGATGTGAGCAAAATGCTTGTGGTATTTGTGCCAGTGGTCTGAAATATTAGGACTGAGTGCGCAGATGTTGTTATAGCTCCATACACAATTGGGCTCAGTACCATGGTCAAAAGGTGCTGCCTCCAGATTGAGCTCCATGGCCAAATCCACAATAGAAAATCTACAAAATAAGGTCAGTAATTTCAATCAACTTCTTGAAAACCACGCACTGTTCACCGACAGTCAAATCCACGCAAGAAGTTACAAAGATATGATCACATTGAATGTTGACATTGCCTGAAATGCGCTGGTTCTTGAACTTTGCTCAATTCGCCCCATTCGCCACATTTATGTGGTTACATGTATTTTTCTGGAAGCCATGATTAGTCCAGTTGACACTGAAAAGTAGGATACTCACCTCCTTCTGCAGCTGCAGAACAGTTTTCAAGTAATGTTGGTAGCGTTTCTCCATAGGCATGTACGCTCTGCCTGCGAACAAGGAGACGTCATTGAGGTCATTCTTCTTATCAGTAGTTTCCAGTTTTCATGTTTCCATTTGCTGTCCTAGCTCATTGATGCAGGTGGCTGGGAAGGAAGAAGTTTAGTGTAGTTTGCTTTGCAAAATAGATACCTGAAATGTACCTCAGATGCAATGGAGTTTTTTCCCACCTAGGCTCCATATTGACGCTCTGTTCCAGACAAGCTGGGCAGTAAACAATGAGGTTATCCTTTGGACAACAAGGGAATAGCTGATTCATCCCATTTCCATGCAGCCTGCCAAACCATTTCTCCGCTTCAAGCAGTGGCCATATCCAAGTAACAAACAGGAACTGTTTGTATGGATCCTGGATTAAACTAAAAGGGACTTTAGGAATGGGGAATAAAAACATAACACTTTACATACCGGGACATTGCCAGTGAATACATTATCTGTTAAGCGATGAAGACTGCGAAAGGTAATGGTAGGCTGTGATTTTTGATTGTCAGCGTTGTAATTTGCTAGTGGCAAAGAAGACCAAAACTAAATGCAGTCTGAGGTTGATGAACTGTCGCAGGGAAGAGATTTACCTGGAAAAGCTGACGCCACTTGTTGAGAGGTCCTTTGTCACACTGGCAGAAAGTGAATTTGGTGGCATGAACCCCAGTCAGGTCAACCAGTGACATCAGCAATGGTTTCAAAGCCTTTGGGCAGATATCACCATCATGTCCCAATGGAATGCCATAGCCGTCCTGGATGGTCAAGATGTCTTGATGAACAAAATATCCTGCATTGCACCATACATGTGCCCAATGAAGAGGCTGGTGCTTGTGAACAGCAACCCAGCAAGCACAACAAAGCGGGGGCATCTGGACATGCAGTCTAGACAGTGTACCTCATGTGTAGCACTACCGCAGGTGCAAAGAGTCCCTGTGCAAGCATGTCCGCTTCCTTGTGCATGAGGAGCTTTGCAGCCAGTGAAAAAAACGTCGCTATACTCCACTAGAAGTTTTGCACATTGAAAATCAGATTCATTAATCATTAATTTGACTTCAAAAAACAAAACATAACACACCTGAGTTTTGATCTCCTCCTAATAAGTCCTCCACAGGAACCTCATCTTATCATGACATCAACTGGTTCACTCTGCAGAGCCATCATCTGAGGTGATGGTCAAGGAGCGGATTGGTTGGATGATGATGCTCCTATGACTGTCATTTGAGTGAATGTTGTTGAACCACTGACAGTGGTAACAGTTTGTCATGGAGCAGAGGCATTGGTGTATTCCCGACTATTCTGAGCAATTTGCTCAGTAGAGATTTTGATTTTCTTCCATGGCATGTATGAGAGAGAGAGGAGAGAGAGAGAGAGAGGAGAGTGACAATCTGGGATGGTAAAGAGTAAGCACAGGTCATGGCCTTGAACAAACAATGAATCTTACTGAACAAGTTAGTCTAACAACATGATAACTGGCCACATCTGTTGCTATTGTCCATCCATGTTCCAGAAGTGGCAAAACAACACAATGAAATAGTTTGAGGTCATTTTGGACCATGGCTCACCAACCTGAAAGCTCAAAGCATAAGTTTTTTGCTCAGAAAGGTAATGGTATCAGAAACAATGATTTAATTAAGGTAGAAGAGTACATAGCAGTTATTAATATAGGTGCAGGTAAATCATTAAGCTTGATTATCAAAGATGTGTGGCGTGTGAATGTTCCAATCCTTCACTGGTAATATTCGAGGCCTTCACAGCAATAACTGAACCAGCTCTGACAACAAATAGGGGTGTTCCACTTAATCTCCCTCCAGACAACAGTCACTGCAATGTATCGGTCGATTGAGTGGGCTGATTTTAACCCAACCAATTGTTTATCCAAATTTGCTCCCAACAAAATAATGGAGCCAGGTGCTATACCCAGCTTGACATAAATTGGGCAAATGTTTGCTGTTTGTCTGGAAATTGATTCAGTGAGGAAGCAGACATTACTCACAAAATTGTTTACCTTGGTGAAGACATACAAAGTGATGGAGGTTTGTGCCCCATGCTTAGTCCTGAAATGTTGTTCAACTTCATCCTTATCACTGCTAGCGGGTGAACTCATTGCCTCAGCAATAAGTCTGTCCCACTGGACTCTTGAGGTTTGAAGCAGCTTGCATTTAGGCACTGCGCTTGAGGGGGCAGGTGAAGATCTAAGTGCAGCCCAGTTCAACCAATATGCATTGATAGTTGGGGGGGCCAGACTCCCCATCAATGATTTCAACATCAGAGTTGTTGTCAGAGATGACCACTGTTGTTGAAGTAGATGTACCCAAAGAGATCATCTTGGACCAGGAGGTTGTACTCCATGAGGAAGCCATGCAATGTGTATTCCCTTTTGACATCAATCCTGTCCTTGGAACGGGTCTCAGCATTTTGCGAGCAACAAGGAGGTTGATCAATTCCGCATTAGATTCAAGGAAGTGACTGAGGAATCTGCTTGGGTTCCTATACCAATTGTACAAACTTGTTAGAGTTAGAGCAGAATACCTAGCAAAAAATTAATATCTGCTTGGAACAAACATGGTCAATACACACCCTGTAATACAACTGCCCAAGTTTGCTAAAGCCTGGATGGTTTGAACTGCTGGCGCTATCACTCTGCCCAGTAAATATAACCTCTTCTGACTAATACTCTCCAGGATTAACAGCGGGATGGCTAAAAGACTTGGCCAGTCCTGCACTATGGTGAATTTTGTACAAGAGTTCAGTAATCCTAGCATTGTTTGCTTTACGCTGCACCTCCTTTGTGGTGCACACTGGTACTAGGAATGGGCTTTGAACGCGCAGATGGGGTTCATAGGAGTATTGGCTTTAGGCATAATCATATGGCAAGAAGGTGGAAAGTTGATTCAGAGTTGGCTATTTAAGTGGTTTGATTGATTAGATTGTTTGAAAGCACAGGTACCTACTGGCACTGCAAAGCCACTCATGCACACATTGTCCTACTGGCTTATAGTTTAAGGTCATTGCGGACCACATCCTTATTGCTTGCAAGTACCATTAGTTCATTGAAGGGCCGGTCAAAGCTGTTTATTGCACCCAAAAGGAAATTGATATTGAAAAATCACAGTTTTGCAAGGGATACAAATTGAAGCAATCTAGATAAAGTGGCTACAACTATAGCGTAGATAAAAGTACAGGAATGGAACTAGTACTCTAAACTAGAGATATTTATCATACCATAAATCCCCAAAGACATTGGGAACTGCATTATCAATCTTCCTTAGCTCTTCCTCATGGCAATGCCATTCAATGTCAGACAGGGCAAAACTCTCTCCAAATACCCTGTAATAGTTGTCAACTCAGCATTCCCAAGTGACGTCAATGAGAGCAGTAAGCAGGGCAAGAGCATGCTGGTGGATAGCATAATGCCATCTGGCTTCATATTTTCAAAGATATCCATCCAGACTCATATAATTGTCCAGCGGTGGGATGTTGCTTCCATTGGGAGACATGCTAAAGCCTCCACTTTGGTTTGGTAGCGATCAATGATGAGCTTTGTCACTGCAGAATTTTTCTTGATTGCCAGAAGGATTAACTCTTTGGCTCTGTCACAGGACACTTGGTAATTGGCAGCTGTTAGCTGGAAAGGAGGCTGAGGAGTGGAGTTGATAGGAATGGATGTGTTATGGACATGAGAGGATTTGAGTTGACTGGCATCAGCAGAACCACCTGTGCAGGAGGCGAGGGTTGGGGCTGCAGAATCTTGGGTTTATGAACCACTGCTGCTCATTCGAGCTGGTTTGGGGTTGACGAGGTTGACAAGCCATGAGTTCTGTCAAATATTCCATTAGATACTGTTCAAGAAACAAAACAATAATGTACTTGGATGGTTTGGGGTTGAAATTGATAGAACTGAGGAAGATGGTGAGCAAGGGTAAGAAGATTGAACTTAAAAACCAAAACAAAGATCACCCACCTGTTCGTGCACAACCAAGCATGCATTGTTTACTCACCACCTATTGTTGCACCAATTCGTAGTTTAAGGTCATTGCAGACTGCGTTTCAGGATCTCCCTAAAGGGGCATGAGTAGTGCCAGCTTTGTGCAAAGGGAAAGTTCAGCAATGAAAACAGCATCACCAGTGAATAACAAACGATAAGGAAGCAGCGGGAGTGGAGCAACGTCGAATTTTGGGAGAGAAATGAAAAGGCATGACATAACACTCAGGAGTGACTGATAGCACTGGGAGTTGAGGAGTTGGATGTGCCATTACCCCATGATGCATGGCGCATCCAACTCCTCAACTCCTAGCACTATCAGTCACTCCTGAGTGTTACATCATGTCTTTACATTTTTCTTTTGAACTTTGATGTTGCTGCTGTAAGTGTCTTCCCTCATCGTTTATTGTAGCTTAGAAGTAGCCAGAACAACTCTTCTGATACTGTCCGAATGATTGAGAGGGCTGAAGACCCAAAAAACACATTTACGAACATAAAAAAAGTGAAAAATATGGAGAGAGACTATGTTGGACAGGATGACCTCTGTGTACTATGCTAATTGAGAATTTTCCATAGGTAATAGCTATATGCCCTCGATGGTGAGCAGTTTGTTGACTAGACATATCAAACAGTTGTCTGCGGTATGTATGCTCACATCTAATATTTATGTATCACTTATTTATCCATTCCAGTCTACCAGGAAAAGTAACTAGTTAGATAGTCCAAAGTGTAACAATCCAGTAACTAATGATCAAAATCCACAGGAAATCCAGGGGCCCTGCCTGGAATCCATACAGCTAGGACCTCTGGCACCCTTTGGATATGGATTCCATGCACTAGTAAATATAGTAATGCATGTGAGGTATAGTAATAATCATGTGACACTGTCACACAGTACAAATTGAAATTTGTGAAATAGTGATTGATAGTTGCAGTGATGACTTTCTCATCTACACCCAGCAACCTACCTCTGCTGATTCCATCAGCCTGCATGTGACACTGTCACACAAACTGAAAATTGAACTTTTGATTACAATGAGGATGAATTCCAGAAGGAGAGCTACAGTTAAGGTATACTGTATATGTAGTGTGACAGTGTCACATGTGTTACATGACCTTATTTGGGCATGAGGTGCAATAATCAGTGGGAGGTGGGAAAACAATCCCTAAGTATTTTCATGATTTTTTATGATTTTTCCAAGATTTATCAAGCTCAATTCCCGTTATTTGGCAGGAAAATACACACCCATAAGCACTGGTGGGTGGATAACAATGCCCAAATATTTTCACTATTTTCATGATTTTTCCACAATTTATCAAGCTCAATTCCCGATGTTTCTGCAGTAAAATGAGCGCCCATATGTGCCCATATGCACCGGGGGGGGGGGGGGGGCCAACAGTGCTTAAGGTCATACTAGTAAGTAAGCTAATGGTTGTACTGGTACTGATAACTCGGACTAGAATGAAGTCTATACGTTGTCATATACCAATAAAGCATACTTAGTAGAACTAACTAATGCTGTACTAGACCTAGGATAAGACTAGCTCCTAATCTGAATGTGGTGTAGGAACTATAACTTAATGCGACATGATGGGGATCCATACACTCACTATAGTCCCGTTAGGCCCGGGATCCATACGGTACTTGGTGATTACGTCATTAAGCTATACACTAGCTCCAACAATATTCCTTAGTGCTATGATCCATAGTTCTCGGTTCAACACGATTTATGGTGGCAGAAGGAGTGGAATCAGAAGAGTCGGGTAACTGGTGGTGGCAAACATTGCAGTTCAAGGGAGGAAGGGGGAAGTGGTAGATGTCTGTTCAGTGGCATACCACCACTTGGTGAAAAAGCTGGTTGTAGGCCAGACAGTGAGATTGGCTACAGGTAGGGTTTTAAGGTCCAATTCAATTCAGTTTATTTGCTAAATTTTTCATGGATCATGAATTGCACCAGTGCAAGATTTTTTGAAACCTGGATGAACTGTAAACTGGCACTGGTCTAAATGGTCGATCAATGCAATCTTTAGCAGTGCAGTTTTCAGTGCAGTTCAATGCAATTTACAATTTGAACTGGCTTGAACTGGTCATTCTTACATCTAAAGATAGAGTATCTCAGCATAATAATGCCAACCCAGCTGGTAAATCTCCTGTTTATCATGTATATACTATTGGAAATGTAATTTCAGTGTGATAAGAGTGCTTAAAGCTCTGTTTGTATTAGTATTAATTTGCACAGATTTAAACTGATGCAAGGCAGTTTAAGTAATTTTCAAAATTGAATGGACCATGAACTGGCACTGATTTAAACTGTGTATCAGTGTAGCCTTCAGCAGTGCATTTTCCAGTGCAATCCAATGCAATTCACAGTTTATTTGCAGTTCATTGAATTGGACCTTAAAACCCTAGCTACAGGGGTTCCCAATCTCAAAGAAATCCAGTGGATTCAACAGGGAGATTCTGGCATGTTAACTGTCGAGGAGAGACAACTGGAGTTGGCAAACAACAAGGGACTTATCTCAAGTGTATACATGCATCCCTCACATGGGCCCAGCATTAGTGTTTGGATCCAGGCGCTTTCACTCATTGTCACGCTAAATCCTAACAGCATTGTTGATATGTCATATACCCTGACTCTTTCTTCTGGCAGCTCTCCTCATCTGGCTTTTGCTAACAGCTCTCTCATCCCCTTTCACACAACAGCTTGCAATATCCACGAAGTTTCAGTGGTTGACTGCAATCATTGGCAAGTCACAGAAAACAAGACCAAAAGCTTCAGACTCTTTCTCCAGAAGAGTACTTTGTGCAAAGTGCCCTCAGCAAATCTGGTCGTATTCCATGACTTGGTGTGAGGGTGTTTCTTTGCACCTGTGAAAGGGAGGATTGTTCAGGATGGAGGGGCGAGGTCATAGATATCATGCGGGATGTTGAAAACAGTGCAAATTACTTTGTGCTTGTTCACTGGAACCTTACTTTTTTGGGAGACCAGTGATGAGTTAGATTTGTGCTGGGTATGAAAACCAACCAAAAAACAATCACCCCAATCAGATACAATCCAAAATGTTTAATTTAATGCGAGGAAGGAGGTTGTCAAAGGTTCCCTCGACTACTAATTGATTTGAAGAGAAAAGCACTTGACAGTTGGCACAGACAGTGCAAGATGAACAAGGTTTTATATTTGGAGGGAGGTTTTGAAAAGCCAACTAACATATGACAATGTGCTGAACTAATTGAGGGGGAAAGCAAACACCAAAGCCTGGGTCAAGTACGCTGACTCAACAAACAACTTTGCATATCCACGGTGAAACACCAAAGCATGGGTCAAGTATACTGACTCAACAAACAACTTTGTGTATCTCGGGGCCTTTACGTCGCTGTGCAATGATACTCCAACTCTCAGGGAATCCCACGAGCTACCTAACAAGCTTATATGACCGCCGCGCAAGTCACTCAAGTAGGCTTTTTAACACACTCAGTGAAGAGCAGGCAAGGGGTAGAATCTGTTGGTAAAGCTAGGTAACGCTCCAAGAAGCTTCCTCCCTAAAACTAGACCAAGCCAACACTTGGGTCCAAGACCTTCCCTAATCAACAACGGGCTCATTGAGGTGTGCACGTTAGGCTCCACCTGCAGTTCTAAGACTGATGTGACCTCTCTTCAAGATGAAAATCAGGAATGCTCGACTTAATAGCTGGGAAGTAGAATGAACAGCCTCAGTATTATCAAGGTTACAAGAAGGCCACCCGTTTCAAAGGTTGCAGAGGACGATGCAGATGCATCTGAGCGTGTATGAATCACTACAGGTCCTAAGATAGAATTGCGTTTCAGGTATCAAGTCTAACTTGTCATTCCGAGATAGAATAGCTACCCTTATATACTGAGCAAGATATAATAAAATAGGAAAATGAGAGAAACTGAGCAAGATAGGATGAAACAGAGCAAGTAAAATAGAAAAAGATAAATGTCCATATATGCATGTATACTATGGTTTTGCCTCGACGTTTCCCTGCCTCATTTGTTTGTCTTCCTCGATTGGGTCAACTTTTGGGATTTTTGGTCCAAATTGACTTGAGTCATTTGCCTTTTTACAAGGCTTGCCAGTTCCTTTAGCAGAACAGCCCTCGGAAGTATTTCTATGTTTTTCCTTGCCAATGGGCAACTGGTTCTTATCCCTAGTTCCACGTGGTCTCGAGTCTAGATGCATGGTAGCATATGGATCTCGGTAAAACGCTGAGGCTTGGATAGAAACACTCCTTGGTCCTTCCGTGCTCTAGAAGTAGCTACAGCAAGTGGGTCATGTGGCCACATTGGATTGCCGCTATCTGCCTGGGTGCTTTCCAGTGAGCGTCAACTTTGAGGGCACCCATTATGGTACTTCCTCATCTCAGTCCACCTTGCTTCATTTAATAAACTTGAGTGTTGTGTAGACTCCTCGGTGAGCTAATCGCAGAAGCAATGCCTCATTAAGACTTCGATCCCTTGGGTATATCCTTCAATGACCTAGCCTAGTATAACTGGTATGTGGGCTCGTTTTTCTGCCTCGGTCAGCAACTTGTGATCCAAAAAGCTTGCCTCACTGCACCATACCATGCATAGGACTTTGATCAAGGCGCATTCACAAAGTTAAGTATGGTAACATTGCGTGTACCGTTACTCTGCAACCTCTTGGGTAGAATAGGTCCTCGGTGGATCTTAACTATCAGCTCAGGCTCACTATAGTTCTCTTATTGACCATGTTTTGTTACTAACAGAACCTAGGATTATTGGTTCTGCGCAGTTCTAGCCTTAGCCAAAAAATCAGCGTATCACCAGCATGCAATTTTGGAACAAGTGCATAATATCACAGAGCTCTGCAACAGCAGTGATGCTGCTATATGTTATACAGCAGTAAACTTTGTCTCTGAGCTGTCAAAGCAGAGTGAGCAGCCACACACTTTATTTTCTGTTTTGGAACATTCATGAAACCTACTCTTCAGAGGTTTTCCAGGATACAATCTCAGGTCAAGTGCCCAAAATCACACTGCTTGTGGGGAACAGGAATGCAAATGTCCGGAAAGCAGCAGTGAACTTTTTCTCTGAACTGTCAAAGCAGGGTGAGCAGCATAACAGTCTTCCTTTTTTTTTGAACATTCATGAAACCTGCTCTTCAGAGGTTTTCCACATTGCAATCAAGTCCCCAAAATCACATTGCTTTTGGGTGATCTGGACTCAGATGTCCAGAAAGCAGCAGTGAACTTCTTCTCCGAGCTGTCAAAGCAGGGTGAGCAGCCTAGCAGTCTTGTTTTCTGGAATATTCATGAAGCCTGCTCTTCAGAGATTTTCCAGGATGCTATTTTAGCTCAAGTGCCAACCTTCACAAAGCTTTTGGGGTATTGGCATTCAGATGTCCAGGAGGTAGCAGCAAACATTCTCTCTGAGCTTTCAAAGCAGGGTGAGCAGCCTAGCAATCTTTTTTTCTGGAATATTCATGAGATCTACTCTTCAGAGGTTTTCCAGGATGCCATCTCAGCTCAAGTGCCCAAAATCATGCTGCTTTTGGGTGATCGGCATTCATATGCCCGGGAAGCAGCACTGAACGTTTTCTCTGAACTGTCAAAGCAGGGTGAGCAGCCTAGCAGTCTTTTTTTTTTGTGAACATTCATGAAACCTGCTCTTCAGAGGTTTTCTTGGATTCAATCTTAGCTCAAGTGCCCAAAATTGCATTGCTTTTGCAGGATACATATCCAGATGTCCAGATAGAAGCTCTGAAATTTTTCTCTGAAATTTCTAAGCAGGGTGAGCAGCCTAGCAGTTTTGTGGAATATTCATGAAGCCTGCTCTTCAGAGGTATTCCAGGATGGAATTTCAGCTCAGATGCCAATCTTCACAAAGCTTTTGGGGTATTGGCATTCAGATGTCCAGGAGGTAGCAGCAAACATTCTCTCTGAGCTTTTGAAGCAGGGTGAGCAGCCTAGCAGTCTTTTTTTCTGGATTATTCATGAAGCCTACTCTTCAGAGGTCTTCCAGGATGCCATCTCAGCTCAAGTGCCCAAAATCATACTACTTTTAGGTGATCTGGATTCAGATGCCCGGGAAGCAGCAGTGAATGTTTTCTCTGAACTCTCAAAGCAGGGTGAGCAGCCTAGCAGTCTTTCTTTTTTTTTTGAACATTCATGAAACCTGCTCTTCAGAGGTTTTCCTGGATGCCATCTCAGCACAACTGCCCAAAATCATACTGCTTTTGGGTGCTCTGGATTCAGATGTCCGTGAAGCAGCAGTGAAATTTTTCTCTGAACTGTCGAAGCAGGGTGAGCAGCCTAACAGTCTTTCTTTTTTTTTGAACATTCATGAGACCTGCTCTCCAGAGGTTTTCCAGGATGCCATCTCAGCTCAAGTGCCCAAAATCATACTGCCCTAGGGTGATCTGGATTCAGATGTCCATGTAGCAGCAGTGAACTTTTTCTGTGAGCTCTCAAAGCAGGGTGAGCAGCTTAGCAGTCTTTTTTTCTGCAATATTCATGAATCCTGCTCTTCAGAGGTTTTCCAGGATGCAATTTCAGCTCAACTGCCAACCTTCACAAAGCATTTGGGGGATGGTGATTCAAATGTCCGGGAGGTAGCAGCAAACATTCTCTCTGAGCTTTCAAAGCAGGGTGAGCAGCCTAGCAGTCTTCTTTTCTGCAATATTCATGAAACCTACTCTTCAGAGGTTTTCCAGGATGCAATCTCAGCTCAAGTGCCAAGTCATCAGCAAAACCTGGGTGAACTATGGATTTCTATGGATTGCTATGAGTTGCTATGAGTTGCTCTACAGCACTGTACAGAAGCTCCAATACAATCCATAGCAGTCATAGAACTGTCCAGTTCTGGACAGATGGGGACCTTGCTATGGGACCACCCAGGTTTTGCTGATGAACTATCACAAAGCTTTTGGAGGAAGACACTTGGTTTTTGCGGCAAATAGCAGTGAACTTTTTCTCTGAACTGTCAAAGCAGGGTGAGCAGCCTAGAAGTCTTTCTTTTTTTTTTGACCATTCATGAAACCTGTTCTTCAGAGGTTTTCCAGGATGCAATCTCAGATCAAGTGCCCAAAATTGTACTGCTTTTGGGTGATCTGGATTCAGATGTCCGGGAAGCAGCAGTGAACTTTTTCTCTGAACTGTCAAAGCAGGGTGAGCAGCCTAGCAGTCTTTCTTCTTTTTTTTTTGAACCTTCATGACACCTGCTCTTCAGAGGTTTCCAAGATGCCATCTCAGCTCAAGTGCCCAAAATCATACTGCTTTTGGGTGATCTGGAACCAAATGTCCGGGACGCAGCAGTGAACTTTTTCTCTGAACTGTCAAAGCAGGGTGAGCAGCCTGGCAGTCTTTTTTTGGAACATTCATGAAACCTGCTCTTCAGAGGTTTTCTAGGATTTCATCTCAGCTCCAGTGCCCAAAATCATACTGCTTTTGGGTGATCTGGATTCAGATGTCCGGGAAACAGCAGTGAAATTTTTCTCTGAACTGTCAAAGCAAGGAGCCTGGCAGTCTTTTTTGCTGTGATATTCATGAAGCCTGCTCTTCAGAGGTTTTCCAGGATGCAATTTCAGCTCAAGTGCCAACCATCAGAAAGCTTTTGAGGGATGTTAATTCAGATGTCCAGGAGGTAGCAGCAACCATTCTCTCTGAGCTTTCAAAGCAGGGTGAGCAGCCTAGCAGTCTTTTTCTTTTTTTTGCAACATTCATGAAATCTGCCCCTCAGAGGTTTTCCGAGTCCTGACTTTACATAAGGAAACTCGGTTTCCGAGGGGAGTATACATAAGTAGTAGAAGTAAGAGTGAAGTAAGTTTGTAAAAGTCGCGAGTTCAGTCATGTGTTTGTAAAAGTGGTTATTGTGACCTTCCATGTTGTCTGTGACTAATGTTACATCACCCCGAACCCGCCTTCCTCGACACGTCCATTGTTCATGTTTTTCTGATGCGTAATTCCCTTTTTTGTACCTCAATGTCCCCTTGTAGCTTGAGTGTGGCTTGCAGCCTGTTTCAATAGCATAGCATAAAATATAGTCTTGTTTTTTACTACTACTACTTGCTTCACCCTCCTTGCCCTTGCATGGTGAGTATGGAGGCCTCCTCTTCAACATCTGACGCATCTCAAGAGCTCAAAAAGCTGCTTGAAATCATTGGGCCTGAAGTTCTCAAGGAACATTGACAAACAGTGCGTGTTATTTTGTCAATTTTCTATCATCTACAAGTAATAATGCAATTCACAGGTTTTTCCGCCTGGAATCTTCCAGATGTACCCCGAATTTTGTCCGTTAGACAAGCCTTTGGACTTGGTGAAGCTTGACAATATCAAACTGTGGCATTTTCAGCATCTTCTTACTTGACAGTCCACCCAATTGGCTTCCTCTACACAATCTCCAGCTCCTCTTCTGGGCCTATAACTTTTAGCGTAACCCCAGCGTAACGATTACTTTGGGTCACAGCAGGTGACGCTTGGGTGATGCCAAATATTTAGCATCACCCTAGCATACCATGGCAGTATTAACTATACTTACTACTTCTCATTCAAAATAGTTACAACAGTTGTAGAACTTGCATGCCACGCTCATCTATGTGCTCATCGCGAGAGGGAATTCGGGAATTTGTATATTGCAATACTAAGTACTTATTAATATTACTACTGATTAGGTACAAATTCCACAAGAGTGTACATACGCAATACAGGTAAAATTTAGTCTATGAAGCAGGACAATATTGGAAATTTCGTGAAGAACAACTTGTGAATAAGTTGATGCATGCAAACAACAGGACTCTAAAAATCCTCATATAATTGTTAAGTAGCTCGGTACACCTTGCTGTGTTGATAAACCGAAAATCAGTTATGTAGTACAATATACTTAATCTGAGACAGAGTGAGATCCTTCATATATGCGTAACTAAGCTTCTTAGCCCTGCAAGCTCCTAAGGTCAATGTGCAGCTGCATGTATGCATGCGGATCGGATAGGTATGTGTGGGTGCACTTCAGGGAAGACAAGGTGATGCTATGTTTAATGAAAGCTGCACTGGGGTGATGTTAAATTTAATAAAAGCTACACTTGGGTGATGCTAAATTTAATGAAATTAACACTTGCATCAGAAAAAACTGTTTTGGGCCCAGGAGGATCCAAGGTCACCTAGTCCTCTTAGGCAACCTGAGTAAGGATGGACAGGGGTAGGGGTCAACCCGGGGTTTTTGACTCAAGGGTACGGAGGGTAAGGGTAGGGGTTGAAGCCTTCAAAACCCTCCCTTTTTAAATTGATGATATATGCATCTCATGATGTCCTATGATCTTCAACTCATCCATAAGGATGCTTTAAAGTGCTATTATATCTATTTTACCCAAAGCCTCATGAGTAGTACATCATTCTGTCCAAAACCCTTAGTAAAAACTGGAGGTTTGAAGGGTAAGGGTATGGAGGGCAAGGGTGAGGTTAGGGCCATTCCAACCCAGGGGTTAACCCCTGTCCATCCTTAAACCTGAGGCAACCTAGTTGGCCCAGGAAAAAGGGTAAAACTTTGGACACCTTAGGTACCCTAGTCATCTTAGGTGTCCTGGGATATCCTGAGACATCCTATGACATCCCAGGATGTCTCAGGATGTCCCAGGTCATTTAGGATGACTAGGATACCTGAGGTGTCCAAAGTTTTACCCTTTTTCCTGGGCCATCCAGGTTGCCTCAGGTTGCCTAAAAGGCCTAGGAGACCTTGGATCCTCCTGGGCTCAAAACAGTTTTTGCTGATGTGGGTGATGCTAAATGTATTAAAAGTAGTGTCTGGGTTACACTGGATTTTACAAAAGTTACGCTTGGGTGATGGTATATGTATTTAAAATAATGGTTGGATGCTAAATGTAAAAAAAGTACATGCCAGTCTTGTCAGATATAATAAAAGTGACACTGGGGTGATGCTAAATGTGATATATTTACCAAAAAATTACTCCCAGGTGACGCTAAATTTTCTAAATTTACGGAAGAAATTCTTGAGACTATTGCAAGTAGAACATAGAGGGCGACAGAAGAGTTACCATTGAATCTAATGATCCATATTCAAAAAATCTACACTCTGTAGTGCACAAAATTCTTTTTTTTAATTGTCATCAGTATTCTAATTTACTATATGCATCATTAAGTTTAAGTAATGCAGGATCTTCAACAAATATTCACCTCAGGCTCATCCGCAAATGGCAGGGTACCAGCACTACATGACTCTATGCAAGTTACACTGCTTGTGAAGACTAGCTACGGCAGTCTACAGTAGCTCACATAGCACTCGTAGCACAAACTGCTTTCCAGATGCTTGATTTACTTGTTTTGGTGGTGACCTCAGGTAGATGGTTATATTACATCGCACAAGCCAATTGCAAGGATAAGCTAGTTACATCAGCAAAACCTGTATGATGTGGGCAGTGCTTGAGCGAACTGTCCAGAGTTCCCAGCACTCCAGCATCAGCACTCAGATGGTCCGGCCGATGCAGGAGGGGGCTCCCAGAAGCTCCCAGAGGCTGCAAAATTACCTTATTTGGAAATAATGAATGATTTTATATTTCTGACAGCACTGGCAAGCGCTGGCCAGTGCTGGGAGCTCTGGGAGCGCTGGGAATTTTAAGTAACGCTGTGGGAATTAAAATGCAAAATACAGGTTTTGCTGATGTAGTACTATCACTTTAATCAATCTTGTGTATCTTTAACTTGAAGTATTGGGCTGAGTGACTAGCAATCACTTGCCAATCATTATGAGCACCAACAGAGGCCAGCTTTCGATCATTAATTATTACTTGGACCTCATTATAAGACTTGGTAGTATAATTACTACATATGAAAGGGTCAGTGGCACTGAGTAAAATACCGTACACAAAGTACGTTGAAGGCATTCATGAAGGTTACACCAAAATTAGTATGGCCAGCGGCACCCCGGCGTACCCTCGAGATATGATTTGGTTTTATGCTAGGGTGCTGTCAGGGTAACGCCAAGGTTACGCTACGGTGACGCTACTGGGTACGCCGGGGTTACGCCACTAGGGTTACGCTAAAGTACAGGTCCGTTAAACAGAAACTGGTTGATGAACATAATGACAAGCTGAGTACTCACAGTCACCTTCCAACCTTATTTTGTACACAGACGGATCACTTAAACCAATTCACTGAGTTAGATGAGCCTGAGGAGCTGGCTTGGTGGCCTACCACCGGGGGGAATGAAATTTTCACCCGGAGCATTGGCCTAGGCGCCCGCGCTGAATGGAGAAATAGTAGCTCTCAGCTACTCGGCGGGAATGGCATCTAGCGTGATGACCCGCCAACGCGAAATTACACACTGGCAATTTTTTACTGATAGCGCATGCGATCTTCGATACATCGCCAAAACCTGGACAATTATACTGTTCCATCTTTTATCACAAAGTCATTGAATTCCTTGAAGCTGACCTATCCCACACAGTGGAAATCGCATGGACGCCCAGCCACTCTGGAATACGAGGAAGTGAACGGGCTGATGAACTAGCCAAGTTAGGAGCCAAGATGGTCGTCGCTTGGAGAGAAAAGTACTTCCATACTCTAATCCAACTTGTGCATTAACTCGAGGCGCTGGAACTCTTCAAAGGAGGTTGCGTAGTGGAAACATGGTTTGACAGATATCAAGGTTGTCCTTTGGACTTGTATATTGAATGTCACGGGCGACCTCCGAGATGGTGTGGGCTGATAAAATTCGGTTGCTCGACGTCTTGGAGCAGGGGCAGCCTTCGTGATGTACCATGTAAGTTTCTGAAAGTTTAAATGCCCCTCTTCACGATCTCTTCAATACGAGTGAGATATCTTTGAGTGAAACGATTCAAATAATATTCATGATATAAGGTCATTTTTCAACGTGTCTAATAGGTGACTAGCCAGCCGTCCTCCAAGCAAATATGAAGGATCCAGACATCTAAGCCAAACACTGACTGAAGTAGGCGTTGTTCAATTGGCAAGTAGATCCAGCAGCACAAACAGTTGGTCCAGTCCAGCCGATACCGCCACTAGAGGATGAAAGGTTTGATCAGTAATAAAGAGAGAGAACTACACATTGAAACTTACCACTGGCCGAACACGGTTTGTGTTGCGGCAGGTGCAGTACCGGTGCCGGTACCAGTTCCAGTTCCAGTTCCAGTGGTTCCAGTGGCGCTGAACGTCGAGCCAATGGCACCAAACTTGATGTT